>JBAMJV010009471.1:0-105093 GCA_037951105.1 Echinarachnius parma
ATATGACTGTTGTTTACTACCAGTAAATGAGTAATATTTTGGTAAGTAAAGTAGTATAGTAAGAATGTAAGAAATAAAAGTAAAGTAGTAGTAATAATGTAAGAAATAAAAGTAAAGTAGTAGTAAGAATGTAAGACATAATCACAATATATTTCTGGTCAGTTTCCCTATATGTTTGAATTAAATAATTTTGTAGGGAGTGGTTTTCCATGCTGTACAACGAGGTCCTGAACCTATATGTACGATCAAAGTATTCAGAAAAGAAAAACTCTCCCAGAGTTTTTCTTCTGTGTACAAAGCGAGTGCAGTGAGTTAGAGAATATCACTTTGCATTTTCACTCATTACCTGGCCATGCAATGTCCATTTGACTTTTATAAATTTGAATTTTATAAATCACGGAATGACAGAGGTATTTTCCGTTGGACATCTACATGTAGCTGACTGGAATATAATAGCTTAAAACTTGTTTTTTGTTTTTATTTATACTACTTACAACATTTGATTGTCTCTTTCAGTTCATCTGGAGAGCTGACTGGAATGTACTGCTACATGTATGTCCACAACAAGTAGAAGTGGATCAGGATGTGCATAGACATCAATCATGTAATCTACTACAGATTCAACATGGTAAGTTAGATTTCTTTTCTCCTTTACATTCTTGCTGTAAAATATGCTATGTAATATGTAGCCATTTTGCACATGTTGGTTCTGGTAGAACCATTTACCTTACTTACTTGCTATTTTGAGTACAACATATTTTTATACCACAAGTGTTTTACAAATAAAAATAAAATTACAGACAATCTAAAGATATTAATTTCATAGGTGCTGACTTATTTGATGAAATTTTTCATCAAAATTTGTATCTCATCTATAAGTAAACTGGCCCGTAAGTGTTCTGTTTGGGCTGGCAAGTAAAAATTGAAAAGTTATTATTCTGCTTGCCCGAACGGGCAAGTAGAACAAAATATTGTAAAGATAGGGTTCAACGCTTGCAGTTGCATTGGCAGTTGCCATTGCGTTGCGTTGGGCTTGGACCTGGCCCTGGGGCCTGTGAAATTGCACTTCATTTCGGCAGGTAAAAATGAAGAAAATAAATATTTTGGTGGCCTGATTGGGCAAGCATATTTTCAATCTGACAAATGAGAAAAATCTTGTTTTCTTCCATGTCGTGTATGCATGCACAGTTTAAACACTGTGTAGACCTAGATTCTAGTAACTTTGTGCTGGACTTTGGCAAACTTTTGATCATAACAGCTTCAACATTTCTGCTATCTTGGTAATGAAATTGTTCAACTGTATGTTGTGCATTAATTGCTGTATAGTTTGTTTTAGAAACCGGTTGCCGAGCTGAGCCTGAGTGAGGTGCCCAGTCCCATATGTGTTAATAATTGTATGGCTTGTAGTTGTACACAGCCAGGATCAACTGTATACTTGCTCTTGCTTTACTTGGTAGGGGCAGGGAAAACACAGGCACATGCAACCTCATCAACAAGGGCAACAATTCATAGTAGTGTTGTACATTGTACTGTTGTAGGGGACCCTTCTCAAAATACATCATAATACCTCATTCATAATCCTTTTTTTAGGTTGCTTAAAGGGGATATGTTTTGCTATCAATCATGTCTGCAACATTCAAACAACCACCACCTCAAGTTGCTCAACCATCTTTGCAAGAGGCAGGCGGATACCAAGAGACCGGCCCACCTGATCAACAAGAACAACAAGCAGCGGACAGCCCACTTCCCATCCTTAATGTGCGCATTCAGCTCTTCCATGGTCTGTTCTTCAAGATAGCCATCGCCTATGCCCAGCCTCCCAGCATCTGTCAGAAGGTTCTTTGAATTTGCCATCTTCCTAACGGTAAGTTTTCAATTGAAATTTTAACAGATTATAAATGATGTATTTTATAGAGAATAACCATCCAGTTTCACAGCTGTGCTCAATTGTGTAGATTGCCAAGAGATGCTAAATGCATTGTCCATTGAAAATGAGGTCATGTAATGGAAGATGTTATTCATAACTTTTAAGTAATCTTGGGCCTGTTTCATGAAAAGCTCTTATCTATATAGATTGACTATCAATAGTATCTGGCAATTCCGTAGCCTTTGCTATAAACCTAATGTATAATGGGTACAGAAATCATCATAGCTTATTTTTAGTTTAATGGTGCATTAAAATGAAAACAGATGTTGTATATTATTATATAATTTTGTAGTAGGCTAAATAATCTTACTTCTTAGAAAACTTATGTTCTGTTTTTTGTCGAGCCCACCGTAGGTGGAGGGAGATTAAGGGATCCAAATTGCGTCCGTCCGTCTGTTACGCTTACAAAAATTAGAATAACTTTCCAACCCTGCATCTGTTTGTAACCAAACTTGATTGGTAAATGCCCTACATTGGCCTCCATGATATGATGGGGTCACAGGTCACATAAGTAGGTCAAAGGTTAAATGAGTGTCAATTTGAAGTTTTACCTGCAAGAGTCTATTAGGGTTGATAACTAATTTCCAACCCTGCATCCGTTTTTAACCAAATTTGATTGGTAGGTGCCCTATATTGCCCTCCATGATATTCTGGGGTCAAAGGGCACATAAGTAGGTCAAAGGTCAAATGAGGTCAAGTGCGCATAAGTGGGCGAGACACTTTACGGCTATCGCCTTGTCTTCAATTATTTATCAAATGAAGATTCCTGTATGCACATGATGTGTATAGTGTATACTGTTGTAGGCCACATTGTATAGTTCCTGCTGTTTTCTCCTTGTTTATGGCAGGCCTTAGCAGTTATGCTCATCTTGGCTTAAATCTATCAGATATTCTCCGGTTCTCCTTGGCGGACTATCGTGACAAGTGGCTGTGAGATAGCAACCTGCGAGTAGAGATTGTCAGAAATCACATCAAAGAAGCTCCGTTATTTGAGGTGTCTTACATGAACCGATGCAGAAAAGGTGAGGAATTGCACTCAAATCAAAACAGTTTATACCGCTTTGAAGAAGAAGGAGATCATGGGTTTAAAATGTTTCCATAGTAAAACAGTCTGATAATAAATGGGTTGATTTTGTAATAAATGGATGCCATTTCATAGTATCTAGGATATGTTCTGCTGTGAGAATAAATGATGATTGTTAAGAAAGGTTGCCAGTTAACACCTTCAGTACCGGACCAGAGTTTCCCCAGTTCCCCCAATATTTATTTATTTATTTCATTTTTATTTTTTGTATTATTATCCTCCCCCCTCAATATTTGAGATATAAATATATTCCAAGATATTAAGATAAAGGGACATTGCCCTCTATCCTTCAGTATGTGAAAGTTGATACAATTTACTATCCATCTTCTACTATCGCTTTTTCATATTAATTTGATACCATATGTCAATTCATTAACATCATAATGCATGAAGATAGGTTGTCCTATATCTATGACTTATATTTTTTTTTTTAAATAGTATTATTCTACAAATTTGTTTTGCATTTTTCTCTCGCTAATAGATGATACCTTTCTTTGTAACATTTGCATGTTTGAAGACCAACTAAATCCATCAATCTATCTATTTATTTATCTATCTTTAGTGGACGACTGCCTATGAACCCTGCCAGGCCCCTGCCCTTTCAAGGTGGACATCCATCTTCTAATATGTTGTTGCTGAAGTCTTCATCCTACTAATATATGTCCTACGCATACCTCAGGTAAAGTTAAAATACCTTGGCCAGAAAAATTATAAGTTAAAGTCATTACTGTGATGAATTGGCACATGGGGCAGCTAGGCTCTAGTCTCAGATTCTTTAGCTCTAAGCTACACAATCTACTAGTAGTACATATATCTGCTACAAAAAGGGCATGGTCCTCTTGTAGCTCTGTGTATTAGTAGTTCTTCCTATTCTATTTTATTCTATCATTTGGACTAGGGTTTATCATTGTTACGGTCAGTTCTGAGATGAGTGTTTATTATGAATACATTATGTACATGTGCAATGATGTTATGAATATTCTAAGCGAGTAGTTCAGGTATGTGGATAGACACAATCAGGAGTTTCTATGTTCTACTTCTTAAGCAATATCTCTTGTCTTCACACCCTTAGGGAGCAATATTAGATAGGGTTGGGAGCCATTAGACTGTTGTTGATTGTAGTGATCCAGTAATATTTCTCTAAGCTGAGTTCAGGATCGTGTCAGCTTGTTTGGTTTGGCAGCTCTCGGCTCACACTGATGCTGGTGTTTGATCCCCAGTTTCAATTTGTCTTTCCTGGTTTAGCGTTTGGTTTTGTGTTCCACCATGGCTATATGCTTTCACTCGTATACTACAAACTCTGGAAAATCATCATTTACTCTTTTCACACTTGAAGATAACTATACAGAATTCATATCTTAGATTGTATCGAGCCAACAGGTTTTCAACTTTAGTGTATAAACCCTGCTCTAGGCATACTTGAACTAGACAATTATTCTAACATCAGTATCATCCTTTTGTTTCACTGTCCACTTAACAGCAATCTTCCTCTACAACTTCTTATCTTCAGCTATGCCTCAGTACCTGCACAATGACAATGGCCCCTTTGCAGAAAGCGATCCAATCGATTGCAAGTTACAATTGATTGTAAGTCAGAAAATGTACATGTTTCAACCAATCAGATTTGCACATCCAGAACACATGATCTGACTTAAAATTAATTGCAACTTACAATCGATTGTATCTCTTTCTGAAACGGGGCCAAGATGTCCCAATCCTGCCTTCTCAATAGCCAACACTTCGGACAATGTGCCATCTGAGAAGCCCCTACTCTGTAATATTACACAGTTATGTGAACAAAACATCAATTTTAATGCATTTGACATGTGTTTTGTTATTTATTCAAATGTTTCTTCTCAGCACAAGCGCACATTACTATTAAGCCCTATATACATAAATGGCATAATACTAATGTATAAATAATGAATTAATAAAGGGTGCTCAACAAAGGCGTTTGACTGGTATGTCACATTTTAGAAATGTTGTCACAGCACTTTGATTGAATTAACTTTTAATGATGATATCCATCTATCTGATAAATGTCCTTTCAGAAAACTGTGCCTATCTTTGTAGCTGGCATATACAGACTGTAAAAGGGCCTACATTCTAGCTGCTCTGGTGCCCAGTGGCTGAAGTAAATGTACAATCTTATTTGTTCGTCCAATCAAAGTCTCATCTTCTCAACTAGGAATCATAAAAGTGTCCTGTAAATTTCAACAATGCACAGACGCCCTTATGTGTCAACCAAAATAGAGGATTATGTAATATTGTAATCTGAATCAAAAGTATTATTTCTCATTTGTTTTTATTATAGACCTTGTTCATTGATGAAGTTGAGGCATTACGGCTGACTGACACGAAGAGACAACATCTTGTTTACAAAACAGTTTTCTTTGTAGATAGGTCTCAAGTTTAGCCTTACCCGACCAGTCAACCAGGATCTTTCCACATTCCACTGATAAAATAATTACTAATGAACTCACCTTTAGTCCCTAGCCTCTTTGCCAGGGAAAAGAACTCTCATTCCTCCTAAGTTAAATTGAATTGAACTTTATTTTCCACATCATCAACATGTCATCATTACTTACAACTAAGGGAACAAATGCAAACAAAGAAGTAATGTTGTACATTGTGATAGTGTAGGGGGGGGGGGGTAATAAAAAGTCACATTTGACTTATGGCATAGCCCCATGAAAGTGTCAACATACATGTAGAAAGAAAATGAGGAGCTTCAGAAGAATTGAATATATAATTTACAAATTAACAAAGTTTGCATATAAATCAGAATTATTTAGCATTACATATTAATACTTAATACTTCAAATTAGATGAGTTGAGTCATTTAATAACATTTTGAATATTTTCTGGGAGATTATTCCATAAAAGTCTTTCATTACAAGATATCAATTACATGAGATGGATGCCTGGCCATAAACAGCACGATAATTAAGCCTTCCTCGAGTTTGAGAGTGAAAGGTTGCAGGCAATTAATTCTTTAAAATATCAAGGCTGTAGTTATACAATTCTTAACTAGCAAAACTTTCAATTTTTGAAAAAGTAGGGCAGAATGAGGTCTTAAACCAGAACTTGTATTCTTTCTAATAAGTATTTATCTGAAGATCTCCAAATTGTTATTTCATAATTTAAATGAGACAATACTAACATGTTACATAATGTCAACAAAATATTGACCACAACTGTGCAGCATCCTTCATGATTACCACCATATCCTCCACACTTCAGATCGTCCATGACAGGCTCTTCCCAGTGTATATCCATTGTGTCATACAGGCACCTCAAGGATCTCATCGTTTGAGCTGAAATCCCATCTCTAAATGATTATGTCTCTCCCACACAGCATGGTACCTGCCAATGCACTTCCAACTTAAGTGCATTGTATGTACAAGAACCATATCCCTCAAGGTGACCAGTTCACAGGTCATATTCCACTAAGCACTTGCACCACCACTGATCATGATGCTGTATATCTCGTTTATCACTTGCAGGTTATGCTGGATCCAGTATGTTGGAGAAACCAGGACCATGCTGAAGAAAGTTTTTTTATGATCACAGGTCAACTGTTCGGATATCCAAGCCTGATACCCCTGTAGGCTACCAATACGATTCATCCTACCATTACATACTCAGTTCGCATCGGGGCAGGAGATTCAACAAAACATAAGCCTGTGTTCTTTGCGTGGTGGTCCCCTTGCTCTCTGCTCTCCACGTTTTATATATACAATTATATGTTTAGTTGAGTCGCTTGTCATTTACATGAACCTGCTAGGTTTGAAAACTAGGCTCTATCTAATTTACAGGTTTTTTTCTATTTTTCTCATCTCTCATCTATCTATCTATCTATCTAAGCCTATGTCTCTCCACTGCAGAAGGAAAGCCGCTTCATCACCATTCCATCTTCTTCTATCTTGTGCTTGTCGCGTTAATGTAACACACCCAAATTCTTTGATGTCAACCATCCAACGTCTACTCTGTCTGCCTCCTCGTCTGGTTTGTGTTATTGGTGTCCCATTAGTTATATTATGTGTCCATCTGTTATTTTTACGTCTTGCAAGGTGGCCTGCCCATCTCAATTTCTTTGTTTTTATTTCCTGTATGATATCCCTGACATTTGTTTTCTTTATTATAAGTCCGGATTTCTGACCTTGTCTCTTCTTGTAACTCCTAGCCTCTCCATTACTCTTTCTGTGACTCTAAGCCTCTTTTCCAATTTCTTAGTTGTTGCCCAAGTCTCTGCCCTGTAGGATAGTACCGGAATTATACACTGATTGAAGATTCATCTTTTGAGGGAGATTGGAAGATTCTCAACTCTGAATATGATGCTGAGTTTCCCAAATTTCACCCATGCTAGCTGTATTCGTCTTCGCACTTCTCCTGCCCTTTCATTTTCAAGGGTGTATTTTTACCGAGGTATATGTAGCTATCCACCTTCTCGATTGTCATGCCATCGACTTTACTTGTATTGTCTTGTAGCTGGTTGCTCATCATTACTTTAGTCTTTTTAATGTTCATTTTGAGTCCTGCCTTTTTGCTCTCTATGCTCAACTCATGGATCTTTGTAGTTCCTGTGGATCATGGCTAACAAGCATAATGTCATCTGGGCAATTCCACGGTAACGGAAGGACATTCAGACACAATTTTGGAACTTCAATCAAATAATTCCAGGATCCTGCTTTTTATTTTTTATTCTAAATGGCATGTCTTTGATCCTTGTTGGGACACCTTTGATTTCCACTATTTCTAAAATTTTGACCGCATTATGTAAATTAGATGTGGACACTAATGAGGCCGGTAACGGAAGGACGCCAAAATGGACATGGATTTTCAAGTTTTTTAGTTATAACCCAATCTCTGTGAAGTTACGAGGTTTATCATGTATTAATTATGAGAAATTAATTACTCTAGTGTTCGGTAACGGAAGGACGGTAACGGAAGGACCTCTGAAAAGTCTATTGGAATTGTACAAAACAATTAATTTTGAAATTTAAAGACCATTTATGAGAAGGAAACATCTCTTTTGTGGTCTAAAATGAGTTTGTATCATAGATAGCATATGGACATCACAAGCATTTACATTTCTATTTTTTTCTTACTATATTTCATGCTCCAATGGCTCTTATTCATGGTCAATCCATGGTAACGGAAGGACACTCAGACACAAATTGTCAACTTTAAGAAAGACATTTTTAAATACTTGTATTGTTAGAACAGTCTATTTTGATAACAATACTTCCAAAACATACAGTTTTAAGGTCCCATAATTTTTTAACTTTTTTTTTATCTCCGCACATTATTGAATATGCATACAAATGAGGTCGGTAAAGGAAGGACACTAAAATGGACAAGATTTTGTTATCAAATCAGTTTTAACTAAAACTCTGTGATATTAAATAATACAAAATATTTTAAGGGTACACATTTCATTCTCTGAAGGGTTAAGAAGAACTTACTTGTTCTTTGATTAAAATTTGTCCGCAGATATTTGAGTTATTTCACACAAAGCGGACCAATGTTCGGTAACAGAAGGACATAATGGACTATAATGTATGATATGACACAGTAGGGTCATTCCATGTCAAATCACCTTTAAAAAAATTTAACATTTTCATCGCAGCCCCCTTCAAATTTGCTAATATTTGGTATGTATGATATTTCAACCTTTAAAAGCGCAAATATTTCAGTTTTAGCCCAATCCGCCCAATGTTTTGGCGCTATGGGGGAGTTTTGTAAGAAATGGGCGTGGGCACCATTTTTCAAATGGCCATTGTCCATTAACCGTTGGGTCAATTTATTTTGTAAAGGTGCCATTCGACTGGGGATGTTATGTGCAATCCATTTATGCCATTTGTGTTCATGCATGAGCGAGTTTGGATACGAAAACCTTTGACCTTAGATTTTGACCTTCCGTTTTACCTCGTGGATCAAATAATTTTGAGAATTTTTTTTGCTTAAATCTTGGCTTGATATAATTTCGACAACATATGAAAGAATTGGAGATACATTATTTCTTGCTTTTTCTACAGCCTTGTTTTTAGTTTGCAAATTTCATGTAAAATTTAATTATTTTAGACCTACACCCATGTCCAAGAATTCTATAGGGGTGTATTGTATAAAAAAGACCTATTCAAAGTCATGATCAGAGCCTATTCACACCCTGGCTCACCACAGTTAAATAGACCTACTAATCCCCATACAATAGACATCCAGACAAATGGCATCATGGTACAAGGGTCCTGTTGCAGAAAGAGATAAAATCAATTGTGAGCCAGATCAAATGTTCTAAATGCACAAATCTGATTGGCTGAAACACAGAAAATTACTAGTCTGACCACGCTACGCCACTGATAGCTGGCCATTGCATGTATTGTCTCATTATTTTGGGTTTTCATATATGAGAGACCAATTTTTGAACATAAATTTTGTCATAATATGTAATATGAGGTACCTTGTCCATCTGTTACCATGTGTATGGTAACAGAAGGACATTTTCTTTTGTTATTTATTAATTAATGAAGAAACAATGAGTAATACAATTGTTAGCAATGGGAAGGCCTACTTGAACTTGCTTTGCACTGAAGATTGGTCTGCTCTCTAACAATTATGTGACCCACAAAATTAAAAATATTAATTTTTCGGTAACGGAAGGACATTTTCATAGGCTGAAAATAAGAAGTCATTGAAGCATAACAAATTAAATAAATCATACAAATTTACTATTTTACGAAATGGTCATATCTCGGGAGTCAGAATAATGGATTTTAGGCTTAACTGGGGAAATATAAAACAAACACAGGATCAAAACACCTTTTCACAAAAATGTCAAATTTGTGGGGTTCAATTATGGTTATAAAGTTATTATAAAAAAACAACTAGAATTATGTAAAACTAAAATTTTCTCATTGAATTCCAAAAATATAGAATTTAAGCTTTGATTTGATACCAAATTTGTATCATAAAAATGCTTGTAAAATTGTTGGTCAAATGTCCACTTTGGCGTGGAATTGCCCATATGCAAACCTCATCTCTTATACAGGTTTATTTGTACAATAATTTTCTGTAGTTTTGTATTCATTACTATTTACTTAATTGAATTCAGATATTTACTAACATTGTATAATTGTTATTTAACATACATTATGTCTACCAAGATTTTAATTGTATATTTCTGTCCTTTTGTATTCCTAAAAGGCATACACATACATAGAGTCAACATGGGCTTTTTCTTTATCTTTTGTGATCTGTAGTTACTAATAATAATATTTACATCATTTTTAGAGCCCCATGTATCTAGGTACCATATTCAGAGGTGCATTATTACCCTTGGTCATCAGGTACAATTCACACCTGGACAATTATATTGCACTACATCTTAACGCCCTGGGGTGCATATAAGCCCTAGCTGCTATAACGTACATGGTGGTACAGGCTAAGTGTACACCCTACCAAGTACCCACTCCTGGTTATAATAGAGAGCAGCAATTAATGTGGATCAAATGACTTGCTGACAGACATAAAAAGCTGGGGCATCGATTGGGCTTGAACTTGGGTCCCGTGATTAGAAGCCAATTATCCGATCGTGCCACAATACTTCCACCCCCACCTCCACCTATTTGCATCCTTTATATGTGTGCCCTTCATACATTTCCCCCTTATCATATTTTCTTTACATTTTTCAAGTGAGCTGGTTGATTTGACCTGATGTTATATACTGAAGGGCCGGTCACATTTACGGTAGTGGACGTAGTTGAACGTAGTGGAGGCTAGGGGTAGCCAAAGGTTGTGGTGGTGGAGGGGGGGGGGGGGTAGGTCTGGATAAGGGGATATAAAGGAGTATTATGTTACCTCCTTGGTTTTAGGGTTTTAATTAAATATGACCAGAGAATGGGACTAGTATCTGAATGGGAGAAGGGGGAGGGCATACCAATAATTTATGGATGGCTAGGGTTAGCCAAGGGGGGGGGGGGGGGGGGGTAACCTGGGGGCACTGCCCATCGCTGTATGGACCCTCTCAGAAGACTGGGGCACCGTCCCCTCAGAGCATGAATAAAGCCTAGCGGCCCCTCAGAGCATGATCAAAGCTAGGGGGCACCGTCCATCACTTTGGGGACCCAATTAGAAGACTGTGGGCTCTGTTCTTATTTTTTGGAGCCCCCTCTGATCATACCCGAATCTAGGGGGCACCGCTCATCGCTTTAAGAACCCTCTCAGAAGACTGGGGGCTCCGTTCTTATGTTGGAGAGCCCCCTTAGAGCATGAATAAAGCCTATAAGGGCACTGCCCATCGCTTTAAGAACCCTCTCAGAAGACTGGGGGCTCCGTCCTCATGTTAGGGAGCCCCTCAGTTCATGAATAAAGCCTAGGGGCACCGCACATATAATCAGAGACCCCTCAGAGCATGATCGAAACTGTATATGGGGATATAAAAGACTACATTATAATATATTTGATACCTCCTTGGTTTGAGGGTTTTAATAAAATATGAACAGAGAAGGTGACTAGTGTCGGGAGGGGAGAAGGGGAAGGGCATAACAATGGTTTATGGATGGCAAGGGGTAGCCAGGGAGGTGTGTGGGGGGGGTCTGGATAAGGGGATATAAAGCAGTAAATGTAACTCCTTGGTTTAGGGTTTTAATTAGATATGAACAGAGAATGGGACTTGTGTTTGGAGTGGAAAAGGGGGAGGGCATAACATTGTTTATGGATGGCTAGGAGTAGCTGGGGGGGGGGGGGGGAAGGGGGATGGATACAAACAATTATAGCGGAATATATATTACCTCCTTGGTTGAGGTGGTTTCAATAAATATGGACAGAGAATGGGACTACTGTCGGTAGGGAATAGGGGGGGCATACTAATGGTTTCTGGATGTCTAAGGGTAACCAAGGGGGGGGGGGGGAGGGGGGGGGTGGATACGTCGATATAAAGAGTATATATGACCTTTTTAGGGCTATAATTATATATGACTAGAGAATGGGACTAGTGTCGGGAGAGGAGAAGGGGGATGTTATTAAGGGGGGATCATAAATGTTTTATGGATGGCTAGGCCGGGATGCCCAAGGGGGGGGGGGTGGGGGGGGGGTTGGTGCTGGATACGGTATATTAAGAGTGATGATGATCTTCTTTTTACCCAGGCGCACATGTCTTAGTTTCAGTTTTAGTTTTTGTATTTCTGCATCTAACAAAAATAACAATTAATACATTTTAGCATAATGATAAGTAGGTAATACAATTAGTAATTCACAAATAATAAATATAAGTAATCAAAAGAACAATTACCAAGCATATTTCAAATCGAATTTGAAAATAAATGAAAAGATGAGAATGCAGAAGACCGATATCGTAAGCAGAGTTTGAAGTGATACCGCCCTTATAGAATGAGGAGGGGAGACAGAAGAAAGAGAGGGTGAAGATTATCATCACCATCACGATCATTGCCAGTATTATCATTGTCATCATCATCTATATCATTGTCATAAACGATAATTATTATCATCATCATCATGACAATATACGATGACCATCATCATCACCCAAATCTTCATCATCATGACTAATCAATACCTTCATCATCATCCTCGCACCATTATTATCGTCATCAATATCATCATTAACATTATCTACCATCATTATCATCATCGTCATCATCATGGGCATCTTCATCAACCTTATCACCATTATCATCATCGTCATCAATGTCATCATTACCCTTATCATTATCATTACCATCATCAACATCATCGCCATGATCGTTACCAGCATTATTGTCATAAAGACGGAGCCCCCCTAGGTTTTATTCATGCTCTCAGGGGCTCTCCAACATAAGGACGGAGCCCCCCCCTCCCCCCCCCCCCGCCCCCAGTCTATTGAGAGGGTCCATAAAGCGAAGGGCGGTGCCCCCAAGCTTCGGGTATGATCAGAGGGGGCTCCAAATAGATCGGCAGAGCCCTCAGTCTTTTAAGAGGGCCCCCAAAGTGATGGGGGATGCCCCTTAGCATAAATCATGCTCCGAGAGGGCTCCATATATATGGGCGGTGCCCCTAGGTTTTATTCATGCTCTGAGGGGGTTCCAAGTAGATAGGCAGAGCTGCCTGTATTTTACGAGGCCCCCCCCCCCCCCCCCCCCCTCATGTGATGGGGGGATGCCCACTAGTTTTAATCCACTCCCGACACTAGTCCCATTCTCTGTTCATATTTAATTAATCACCCTCAAACCGAGGAGGTAATACTGCTTTATATCTCCTTATCCAGCTCCCCCCCCCCCCCCCTCGATTGGGTTTGAACTTGGGTCCCGTGATTAGAAGTCAATTATCCAATCGTGCCACAATACTTCCACTCCCACCTCCACCTATTTGTATCCTTTATATATGTGCCCTTCATACATTTCCCACTTATATATTAGTTATAATATTTTCTTTAAATTTTTCAAGTGAGCTGGTTGATTTGACCTGATATTATATACTGATACAGAAAATACATGGTGTTGAAATGTGTTCATTTTGTTTGGATCAGAAGCTCTCTATGTTTGCTATTTGCTTTGGTTGATTCCTTTGGAATGCTGCTTCATGTGGTTCTTGATTCTGTTATTCATCTCATGTTTGTTTTGGTATATTGGAGTGATCTGTTCGAAGGGTCTGCCCAGTCATATGCAGTATGCACATTTTAGTGAGATATTCCAAGTCAGTTTTAACCTTGTCAGTAGAAAGGATATTGCTGAATCATGTCAATTGCATTATATTACTTTCATTCACTGTTTTCTTCCTTAGGGAGACTTCATTGATGAGTAATACATGAGCTGAATGGGCCATAGTTTTATGTGAATGAAACAGATCAAGGCCTATATAAATTAAAGGCTGCTAACCCTATACAGTAGTTGGCATATCAAACGTCCACTCGGATACTTGCTAGTTGCTAGGCAATTGGTATTGATACAACGATGTTACACTAAATTATTCCATCATAGTTCTGGTTGACCTGGCCTGGTAACACTCTGTCCAAATCCCAATGTTTGTAGAAATGTGAACAATTACAAGATGAATATATGTACTAATATCATTGTATTAAATGTAAACCTTCTCTATAGACATTTGTACTTTTGTAGGTTACTATGATAACAAAGGCGTGAAGGCTTATTTGCAGTTTAAATTGAATGTTATTTGCGCTATATTAGTTATTATTATAATATGCAATGATTTTAAATGATTATATTGTCTTGTTTACTCCTTACAGAGGATTTTGAACTGTAATTTCTAAAAGAGACACTATTACAATGTTATTTTATATGATACATACAATTATACTTGTCCTTCAGACATTTCATGTTTATAATATATGCTTTGACATTTTGAAATTTTTTAATTTGCAGTGAATTCACCAGAGTTATGGTGTGAAATCACATATATATGTAATTTCTCATCTCATTGACTAGGTTGAAATGGACCATTATTAATCTTACCTCGTGAATTGTAATTCACTCTCTAGGAAGAGTAGAAATTATACACTTCTTGTTTTATTATTAAGAATTTTACTGCGTGTGCAATACATTGATTAATTACTTTCAATACCAGGATATATACATTTATGTTTTTTATCTCTCCTCAGATGCTGTCATTGACACAGTAATGAAAGGAATTAATTGGACATCTGATGCCTACCCCTAACAAAATCCGGAGAGGAGCTGTCAAACAAATTGGACTTCAGTAATCCCCCGCATATATCCCCAAATCGATTTCTATCATTCAGGTTTATGTCAGGCTTATAATAGCTTCTGACCACACAAGCAAACTAGGGTTTTCTATACAGGGTGGCCCAAAAAAAACGGAACGGGGCACTTCCCGAAATAAAGTACCGACATGTTTATGTCCATCGGATAGGGTGTCTTTCCCAATGAAAAACGATACCAAGAACAGTAATTTTGGTCGTGTGGTTTTTGTTTTAGGGCGCTGCGAGTGAGACCATGTCAGGTACCAATTTTTACCTAGTCGGCACCAGTTAATATGCACTCCCTGCCCGTAATACCATTCATCGACCATGCATATTCTCTCGGCACACGGCGGAGTGCACACTAACAATGGCGCGCGGTCAACGCAGCTATGAAAGGCGATACGTGCGATGTATCAAGCACTGGCTTGTTACAAAATTGACAAAAAAGAGAACATGACATGGTGTCACTGACAGCGCTCTAAAACAAAAACTACACGACCAAATTGACTGTTCTTGGTGTCGTTGTTCATTTGAAAAGACACCCTATCCGATGGACATAATACATTTATTACTATATTTTGGGAAGTGCCCCGTTCCGTTTTTTGGGGGCCACCATGTATAGATTGGGCGTTATATAGCGCTAGTTTAGCAATCCGGAGGTCTCTGGTTAGAATCACAGAGGAATCCCTTTTTCTTTGCTCTTTTTCATTTATATTATACAACTGGTTGTTTATTTATATGTTTGAGTTAAATAATTAACAAGTTAGAATAGCTCTAGAAGGTGGCATACACGTTGAGGAAGGGCAAGTTGTTCATCTAACTTACTGTACATGTATTTGTCATACACTGGCCTGGAAAACAATAATTAGCTGAAATTCGTGATCTAGGAAAGCCAACCCCTGTATATACCCCACCTGTATACTGCCTTCTGACTGTTGCCCTGTCCCATCGTAATATCCAGAGGTCCTGAGGGATTCCTGTGTAAGAATGGAGTTTGTAGTTGACAAATCCATGTGATTTTACATATTTAATTTAGGGGCACTGCCACAATTAATGCCCCCCCCCCCCCCCCCCAGTCATTCAGTAGGTTCTAAGGAATGAATGTGCAAAAGTGAATCTTGTAATTCAACAATTCTGTTTGATTTAAAAGTTTAATTTTGGGGCTCCGCTAAGATGCGCCACTACACTTACATGACATTTTTGCAATGGACTCCTACCCAGTGCCAAACAATGGATCAGTATGATTTTACTTTATATATATTTAATGTTGGGGCTCCAGTATGATGCCCGTATCATCTCCACACTGATATGAAATTTGTACTCGGGGCTCCTACCCTTATATCATCCAGTAGGTACTAAGAATGCCCCGTGCCCAAAATGGCACTTGCATCCAACCAGCAAGGATAATTTGACTAAGCCACCTGATTCAAATTTTGTGAATTTATAACCAGTCTGGCAGCATTGACAATTAATTTTCTATCTAAATGATTGTATCATGTGTACATTATTTTCCCTATATTTGCAGTTATCAAACCCAACTTTTCCTCTTAAATTTGTTTAACTTTATTATTTGAAATGAACCACTTTTTCTAACAATAAAAACTATGAAATTTATTTAGGATGACAATGTATTTTGGCCCATTATGTCCATGCTATTTGTATGGGTACTGCTTTTTAAAAATTATTATCATCAACCATCAAACAAATGCTGTAAACCGGGATGACTTTGGCCGCCAGGGTACGGACTCTTGCCACTTTCTGAGATGAATGTTTTTTCATCAACCCTCACTTTTTAGAACACATTTCTTATAGGGTTATGTAAAGAATCAGACATTAGTAAAAAAAAAATGAGACTTGGAAATATATCCTTTTCAAAAAGTGGAAAAAATTCACCCTAGGTGCCAAAGTCACCCCGGTTTACGGTATGTTAACTATGTACTTCAGAAAGTGACACTCTCATTACCGCACTTATCCCCTCTAAATACTAATAGACTTACACCTATAAGTATGATATTCAGTACCATATTTTTTACTTTAATTGCTATGTAATGATATACCCCTCAATTCAAAGGAAAGCGGAAACCTGGTATAATATATGGCTTAAATGAAATAAAAAAAAAGTGAAATGGATTTTTATAATTTATAACTGGCTCTATTAGTGAGAGCACATATTGTCACTTCTATTTGTTTAATTTCCTTCAGGGTAGGTCCTTTTTACTCATAACAGAAATCATGATGGATGTTTAATACTTGAATCCATGTACATGTATAGTAGTCTTGTAGTAATTGTAACTCAAACTCCAACATCCTTTAATTTGAATGAGATATTTTGTTATCATGTATATATTGTACATGTATACATTAGATGCTAGACATTATTAAATGTAGTTTAGATTATCAAGTTGGAAATTGTTTTGTTTATTATTCAAATAGTAATTAGCATGGTAAGAAGATGTGTTGTTGTATTGATTAACAGTAGTCTTCACTAATGGAGAGCCATTTAAAAGAGTATTTCATTTGGTACACCTATTACAAGGAAAATGATCCTTGTAAAAAGCTACATAATTGAGCCGAGACTACTGTTGATGTAGGGTGAAACCACCAACATTTATTCACTGCTCACAAATAAACCACCACCTATTCTACACCAGGCTCCAAACAACATGCAGTCCAAGCACCCATAGTATCATGTAAACACAATGGAAACAAAGCACTGACACCATACACTGTCAATATTGCAATCAGACACACTCACCCTTCCATAGATTTAATTTACCATGTTGCACATATGCAAATGCACTCACAAGCAAGCACACTGTTATAGTCACCCTTTGTAATGTTATACAATGGAATCTCGTTATAAAGAGCTCTGATATCACAAAACCCTCAATCAACAAGGTAATTTAAGCTGGTCCCAGCTCTTTGTTTTGTTTTGTTCTATTTACCCCAATATAATGGGCTTATATGCCGAAAGGGTGGGTAGCGTTGACTGGAACGCGACTATTCGTCCAAAGCCCCCCGGTTTTGCCGAAAGGGTGCGTTGGGGGCGTCGCGTCGCGTTGACTGGAACGCAACCATTCGTAGCGACGCTACCCACCCTTTCGGCAAAAGCCGATATAATGAGACACCTGATAAAACAAGGTACTTTTCATGGTCCCAAGGACATTGTTATAATGAGGTTCCACTGTATTTGTATTTTATATTTTTGCTTGAATCCCTTGTCCTGTGTTTTAATATAACTTCCTATAATTAATTTTGTAATTATTGGAATTAAATCAATATTGATTGAAAATTAAAAAGAATGAACTACATACAGGACACATGCAGATGAATAATTGATTTGTTAGACCAAGTTGCTTTTATGGATTCAAATGCATGCTATGCATGATGGTATTACACTCAAAGGGCATTCCTGAATGCTTTGCAATTCAATCATATTTTATCCCCATAACTACCTATCAAAATCCATTTCACTTTTTTTTATTTCATTTAAGCCATATATTAACAAAGTAAACATGAAATGTGGAAGTTCCTTTTTGTTAAATTTGACAAAGTTAATTGATCACTTTATCAGCCAGACATGGTATGAAATTACCTCTGTATGTGATATATACATATTCTGTCTATCAAATAGATCATATTTTAATGATCAATAGTTATTATGGAGTAAACTAATTTACATTATATATATACACACACATTGGTTGGATAAAGACATGTTCCTCATGTTCTGTTCTATTAATTTATTTTACTCAATGTTAACGATATACAAAATTATCACAATATCAAAATCACATTTCGTTCACAATGTTAAGGGGGTTCATTGCATGTACATGTTAAAACTATTTGAAGATGGATGAACAAAAAAAAAACACATTATGACCCCAAGTGCTATTTATTCCTATGGGAAACATTGGCAACGCACTCTGATAAGTATGTGGACTTACTACTTATATGTTTTGTACACTTATATGTTTTGTACACAAATTTCCCAATTTTTACAGTTTTCTTCGTAGTCGCACTTTTCCATTCCCCAAACTCATGATATGTGGTGTATAAATGTATTCTACAAAACATATGTTGAACTCAAACGAAGGGTAAACATATTAATTTTGTAATTATTGGAATTAAATCAAGACCCCAAGTGCTATGAACAATATTGTAAATCATTGTAATACATTCAATACATTCTTTTAATTGAAATATAGTAAAGATATTGCAAGATTTAGATTTGTACATCATATTCTTATCGGTCACCTTTATTCTTTATTTTAAAATAATCACGAAACCAGTAGCAACATGGCTAGACAACACAGTTCGCCCCCAAATCATAGACTGGGGTAAAACATAATTTCATGGTAAGTAATTCATTCAAACAATGACAAATAATGTTTAACTGGGTATGGCTCTTCCATCGCACATTTTGTATGTGAAACCCAACTTAACTTTTACTGAAACCCGACTTGATTATTTCAATTCAATTTTGAATGGTTATGTCAACAGGTCTTCAAGATATTACAGTTACAGGTTATTTTTGCATATATAAGCCCTATGAACTTTGACCATTGACCCCATGTCCCCAAAATCTGATAGCTACATTGGCTCAAGATACATTCAGGTACCAAGTAGGATTAACAATTTTCAACCGGTTGTTGACATATTGTGATTAATAGTAATTTGGGGATATTCAATGAGCCATGACCCAAAAATATAATCAGATCATTTTCACCCAAATATCTACAATCATACAAAGCTTAGAATTAATCTGTCAATCGTTTTTCCAGATATCACAAGAACGAAAATGTGATGGACAACCTGAGACATAATGAAGCCTAATCAAACTGTTGCTTTCATAGACTTGGACAGATGGATAATCTCTGAAAGTAAGAGCATAATCGGGCCATAAACAAGAAAACTATGGCTCTTTGAAGATGCCTATTTATTCCTATGGTAAACATTGGCAACGCACTCTGATAAGTATGTGGACTTACTACTTATATGTTTTGTACACAAATGTTCCCATTTTTACAGTTTTCTTCGTAGTCACACTTTTCCACTCCCCAAATTCATGATATGTGGTGTATAAATGTATTCTACAAAACATATGTTGAACTCAAACGAAGGGTAAAAATATATTTTGTAAAAATTGAACAAAATTTAAATTTTGTGCACAAAAAGTAGTCCACAACTTTGCCAGACTGCGTTGCCAATTTGAGTCACTAAATAAATAAATGGATATTTTCAAAGAGCCATAGTTTTCTTATTTCTTGACTGATTGTGCTCAAACTTTCAGAGATTATTCCTCCTAATCTTTTTAAGACTATGGAAGCAACACTTTGCTTGGGTTTTATTGTTCTTTAAAAAAAAATGTTTATATAATGCAAGTGTGAACAATAGCCCACCAGAGTTTACAGGGGACTCCAGAAGCATGGGCGTAGATCTGTCATTGATACCAATTCAACAGGGGGGAGATGATCTATTCATTCATCCCCCTGATGTAAAGGTATTACGTAAGTCTCTACGCCCATGTCCAGAAGACCAATCACATGGTTCACTGCAACTCAAGAAAAAAAGGAAAAATAACAAATTACGAGGTGAACAAAACCCCCAAAATATGAACAAACTTATAATTTAGAAATGACGTACACATGCGCATGGCTTTTGAAGGCCAGTAATGGAGATATTTCCAGTCTCCAACAGCCTGAAGGGTTTTCCCCTTTATAAACATGTGATAACACAAAATGCATTATACAAACACATCACCATAAACTTGAGATAAACTACTGTGGCTAACATAATCCTTACCCTTACTTAGCCCACAAATGAAGTATAAACTAACAGTAACCTTCAATTTGTAATCAAAATGACGAGATCAGAATAAGATTTTAAAACATGACTCAGTTTTAAGTGAGAACGAAGCAGAAAATAATTGAAAGGACATTCAAATAGTAACTATTCATTCACATTTAGTAATTATGATAATTACTTCTTGTCGCATGTTTCCTCTTGGGTAGCACAAATGATGGAAATAATCAATCCTTTGAGACGACTAACATGTTTTGACTAGCCACAGGTGGTTGCCAAGTTTTCAAAACGTCCTGCATGAAATGTGATCTGAGCATGTACTCATTACAATAGCAGGTTACATAACCACTGTTCAGTATGCTGCTTTGACGGTGGTCATGTAACTTGCTTTCATTTATCAGCGACACTCGGATAAAGTTTCATGCGTTACCATATCCTTATCCAAGGCTCCACACTAACTGTTTTCTCTACTGGCCCGTTCGGACAAGCGAAATCATGGATTTTCACATTTGACTTGCCCAAACAGAAAATTTAGTTGCCTGCTTACTTCTAGATCTATGAGATTTAGGACCTAAAGAATTTCATTATTCTCTCATAGTAGATCAATAATTTAGTTGCCCGATCGGGCAACCAAACTATGCATTTACAAAATTATACTTGCCCCAGATCAATTTGTACTTGCCCCGGGCAACAGGGCAAGTGCTAGTGTCGAGAAGCCTTATCAGTAACAGTGAGCAAACATGCAAATGGTTGGTCTACCTCCAGTCCTTCCAAAGCGTTCAAAGTATGGAAACCACTGATTTTGGTGGGGAACCATCACCACGGTCACCAAAGGGACACCCTGTTGCCATGGACATCAGAGACTCTTCAATTGAACACCATACAAGGACAGAGAGTACGGGATGCATTATCTAAAAGGAAGAAAGAAAAATAAATTAAATAAAGGGATCTACAATTACCTTGTTGCAAAAAGTGTTCAACGTTTGATATAATGTGCATTGATATGATATAATATATGTCCACTAAGTGAAAATTTCCCATTATATGGGTGTTAATTATTTCGCCTAGTAATGAGAAGAAATGCAAAGTGATATTCATTAGTCATTGCTCTTACTTTGTACATGGCTATGACTATCCAGAGGAAAGTAAAAACATCTGAACACTTCAATAGTAAATATCTTTTTAATTTACCAAAAGGGAAATTTAAAAAAATAAAAAATACAAATACAGCAAGGTATGAGAGAACTGCTCTAGAGTTCTAAGATATTGGGATTTTGAAATGTTACTAGATCCCTTTATATCCAACAAGTTGAACCTGATGATCAACCTTGCAGATAAAGCAACATCTAGTAGAGATACATAATTTTGGGAGGAACATATTGAATACCATTTTTGCTAAACTAGCAATCCCCCTTAATAGTAAATTGCAGTATTGGGAATTTTAAGGCCCTGTTCAGTTCTGTAAGTTCTGGTGATCAGTTTTGATTTTTGATTGACTCAATTTTGACCCATTGTAAGATCTTGGATATCTATACTGATTAAAAATGGCACTAATACAACTACGCTTTAACAGCTAGTGTTGTACTTTCATGATGGTCTCCTTTATAAAGTAAATCTTATTCATAGACAGGTATTAAGGATATGTCACAAATAGTTTTTCTTTTCCCCTTTTCAACATTTGAGCCTTTGATTCTGCAATTAAAATTGAGTTCTTGATGCTGGATACAGAGTTCTTGGACATGGTCTAATGCTTGAATTTGAGGGGGGAAATCAAATACCTGAACGGTCAGGGATATTGAGTATTTGTGTAGTAAATGATTAAAATGAGCCTGAATAGTTAGGATTTTATTAGCCTACAAACTGGAATGAAGTCCTTGATCTGGTTTATATGATATTCACACAAACACAAAAGAAAAAACTTACCACTCCATGAGCCTTTTCCTTGTAGAGCAGAACAGGCTTGAAATAGGACTTGGGGTGCTCGGACAGGTGCAGATGATGGATTTTACCCTCCACTGCCCTCTTGATTCTTACCAAAAAGGCGTCTTGATCACACTGAATGTTACAGGAAGAAATGAAAAATAACAATAATCAATATTATATTTTAAAATCCATAGTTACTAGATGGAAATAGTCATAACAACGCTAAGGCTGAATAAACACATGTCATATAGAACCTGTATGAAATATTCTCAACCAATTTGATGCACACAAATCATTAATAAGCTAACGATCTTGAACAATTGAATGTAATGAGTTAGAGGCCCAGCAGACTTTCATAAAAATCTATGGAAACTTTTAGCAAATCAGACAAAATAGATTTGTTAGTCTTCTCAAACAGGTAAAACTCACACAAGTATTCCTCAAAACAAAACAATTGTTTTCATACAATCTGGAGTCCAGGGCCCCGTTGCAGAAAGAGATGCAATTGATCACAAAGTTGCAATTAATTGTAATATGATGTGACCAAATGCGCACATCTGATTGGTTCAAATGCGCAAATTTTCTGACTTGCAATTAATTGCAACTTTGCAATCGATTTCATCTCTTTCTGCAACGGGACCCTGATGTCAAAGGTTAAATGTCGTTGATATTTTGGCCTAGAAAATACATTCTTTAATTCAGTTAATATTCACACTCGGTGTTTGTCAAAACATACTGATTATTTTCCAAGGGTTCTAGCCAATTCGGATGACATTGATATTTGTGGGCGCCCTTGGCCATTTTTTAACAAAAATAATCAACGTTCTCTGATTCAGATACAAATCACAATAAGTTGTCCTTAAACCAAAACAATTGTTTTCCTATAATCTGGAGTTGTGACGTTCAAGGTCACAAAAAAAAACACACATTAAAACAAACAAATTGCACTGGTATGTCAATGCCGTCAAGAGTCAAGCTCTAACAGAACCCACCTCCAGAACCCACCGAACTGGCAGGAGTTTTATCCATACAGCAGTCACTGTCTGGAATGGTCAACCCAATAATGTAGTTCGGATGATCAATGGAAATGGAGTTCAACCCTTCAGGATACTTGTGCACCAGTACCTTTTGCAGAAGACGTGCATCAATTATTCAAGGGCTCTCTAAAATATCAAGCTGCTGCGAACCATTAATTGGCCTATAGGGGCTTTCTTTTACATTGCCTTTAAGCGTTTATATGAGTTTGAATTACATGTTACATACCGTAAACCGGGGTGACTTTGGCCACTTTTTGAGAAGGAAGTATTTTCATCAAGTCTCACTCTTTAGAACTAATCTTTTATTCTATACATTACCCTATAGGAATACATTTCAAATAATAAGACATTTGTTATAAAAAGTGATGCTTGATAAAAAAAAATACATCCATCTCAAAAAGTGGCAAAAGTCACCCCGGCTGCCAATTTCACCCCGGTTAACGGTACTCACCATATGGACAAGACGGGGTTATGAAGACTGCGGTTATATCTAGAAAGATATCCAGCCAACGAACCATATCTTGGGAGTGAGGGTATCTGCACAGTTGAGGACCTGACCCAACAAGACATCCATCACAATGATCCAACAACAACGAGACGTCATTTAAATCTAGAGGAGATACAAATGAACACGGAATGAGCAAAGTGTTTAATTTAGCATTTAACAAAAATAGAAAGCTTCATTATTTGAACATTTGCACAGAGACAGTGGAACAGAATGAGGAATAATGACTAGAATTATTTATTCCGATCGGATATATTTTTGGATATTTTAGCCATTTCTGAACCAATTTTAATCAAATAAAGTTTATTCTGTCATTAAATTTTTATGATCTTTCAGATTTGACACTCAGTTTTTCATTATCTCACAAAAAAATTATATTTTGTAGCTCGGTCTCTATCAAAACTGAAATCCCTCTTTTAGATCACGATCATAGAAGGGAAGTATAGATGGATGGACACTCCAAACACATAATGCCTCGATCTGGCCACTTTGTTGTGGAGGCATAAAAATAAACTGCATGTACTTAAATTTTCTTCAGTGGATACTTTTCAAGCTCGCCTTCATGAAAAAGGTCTTCTTTAATTATGATTAGTGCTGAACACTAAACAAATTTTGGGGGGCTCTTTTAAAATGAGGGTTGAACCACCCTGATTTGTTCCCCTATTTGTTCACTATATGAACAAAATCATTGATTCAATACACTACAAGATGACTGGCTACAGAAAATGCAGGATTTGTTTTATGTTTGCATGCCGATAGTCATATGCATGACCCTGAAATTAAATAGGATATATGTAAATTTGTTAAATTAAAATTTTGTTCCTTCAAATAACCATTTGGTAGGCCTACAGGTAATTATTTTTTCAAAAATCAAAAGGAATATTAATAAATCATGATACAAAGGAAACAAGCCTGACACCTACATGTGCCTTAGTGGTTCATGGAATATTTTAATACTGAATATACACTACCTTTCATGATCTTCCTCTTATGCGGATGATTATGCTGCACAGTCTAAGCTGCTTGACCTCCATTGCTCTCACTGTCGGGTGCTAGAGACTACCAGTCTGCTTGCACAAGCTGGGCCTCTTACGTATGCCTGCAATTAATGCAAAAGCAAATAATCAATACGTGTTGAATCCATGCCAGTCTGTGCTTAAACAAGCAAAATTGGGGTTATGGGTAAATGAATGGGTTGCATTTCCCCATGATGGGTTTGGGAAGTATATTTCAAGATCCTGGTCTTCAAACAAACCTGTAAACAAACAAAATCAAAGTAAAATACATAATGTGTGCTCGACCCCTAATAATATTGTCATATCACTTTCTACGTCGATCATCCAAAATGGCGTGGGTCCGATTTATTCAACTCTACATGGCGTAGCCCTCTTTTGACAAAATTCCAGCCAGTAGCCCATCGCTGATTATAGTTAACTAATAACTACGGTAAAGAATCGCATCGTGGAAATGCATATTTTGTTCTGCCCGCCCACTGACACACATAGCTACATTATAATAGCATTATGTGGAGTTGAACCTCTTCCCCCTGCTGCAAATAAACTCAAAGGAACTAGGGCGTCTAGATGGCCTAATTTTCACAATTCGGCTCTCTATATGTAATTTTTCCCGAAGAAATCGATTTTGGCAGTCATTTCTCATAAAATCAATCAATTTTGGGGTAATTATTAAATATCTAATTGTCCTGGGAACGCCCCTTTTAAATCGCCAAAATGTGACGCCATCTAAAGAACGGATTAATGAATTAAATTCTGTAGATGACGCGTCATGACGTAAGCCAATGAATTGTCAATCACATGTCCATCAAGCTGTCGATTCCGGACCCTAAATGTGGGTGGGGCGTAAACTGGCTGCTAAGCAGTGATGTGTCCGAGTCCAGTCAGTCCGAGTCCGAGTCCAAGTCCAAGTCCGGCCTTCCGAGTCCGAGTCCGAGTCCGAGTCCGACATGTCCGAGTCCGAGTCCGGCATGTCCGAGTCCGAGTCCGGCATGTCCGAGTCCGAGTCCGAGTCCGGCACATGTGCAAATATAAATAAATAAATAAATAGATAAATAAATAAATACAAATAATAAAGTAATTAAAACTCTCCACATAGCCTCTAGAAATCACCAAAATTTGAGACCTAATTGATTGAATTAGTACAAAATTATTTTTGTCATTTTCACGGTCGGCAATCTATGCCAGAATGCCGACATGATAGTGAAAATGACAATAATTAATGTCAACAAGGCCATGAAAGCGATAGATTTGTCGATGTAATGCCTAATGGCTGATGCAGTGCCACTGGCCACTGCCAGTGATTTGTGGTTTCGTACGTTGGTTCATTTGAGCATTTATTCCGATTCAAATTCAAGTTAAAAAATACATGATTTCAAGGATTCATATACAATAAAAATAAAAAAAACATTAAACAGCTTATTACAAAAGCATCACAACATTTTATATGAACGGCATACACAAATAACACACACACATAGAAAAAGAGAAATGAAAGCGAGATTTACAATATGAACCATTCAAGAAATAAAAAAATTAAAAATATATCAATTAATGATTTCCGAAAAGGGGTGCACAATTAAAAGCCATAAAGTCTTAAAGAGGCTTGATAAGTTTCGTGCACACCAGATTATTTAGTTTAATTCATAAGTAATACCTTTAAAAGTTTGACAAGTCAAATGGTCTTTATAAAACGCAAGTGAAGTGCGAGTGAAGTGCAATTTGAATTGACCAAAAATGTTGTCCAATATATAACTAACAAAATAGTGCATGTATGGGACTGGTCTACCGTCTAGACGATAGCCTAGGACAACGAGGAAACAACGGTCGATATAAGTTAAAACTCACTCATTCTTTAAATAAACTTCGCTCAATGTTCACTAATGACGTCAGCAAAATAATTCAAATTAAGTATATTTGGTGAAACTTTCGAATCAAAGCAAATTCTTACCTTTTCACTGCTGTAATACAGATTTTGGCAGCGCTCAGCTTCCGAGGATACGGTGCAGTGATATCGCAGTCCTTGAATTTTGCACACTCGGCATCCTACGTCATAATTGTGCAACGGATACACTTGTATCCGTCGCACATTCAGGTTTTGAGTGACCGATA
Source organism: Echinarachnius parma (assembly GCA_037951105.1). Lineage (NCBI taxonomy): Eukaryota > Metazoa > Echinodermata > Echinoidea > Clypeasteroida > Echinarachniidae > Echinarachnius > Echinarachnius parma. Next base: position 27,123 of record JBAMJV010009471.1, read on the forward strand.
CCAACTTTACACGCGCTTCTATGGGCTTTTGTGTAACGGATACGATTTTCCTTGTGCGACAGATACAAAATTCCTCTCTCTCTCTCTCTCTCTCTCTCTCTCTCTCTCTCTCTCTCTCTCTCTCTCTCTCTCTCTCTCTCTCTCTCTCTCTCTCTCTCTCTCTCTCTCTCTCCCCCCCCCCCCCCCTCTCTTATAGCTCTGTCTATACGCACTGTGCTGCAGCAGCGCGCGCACACAAGCGATTTTCGAGATTTTCTCCGCTTGCTGCGATATATCGCAGATGCGAGCAATAAGAGGATCGTTAAGTGGTATCGTTATCGGAACTGCGCTGACAGAATGAGTTATATGTGATATTAAAAATGATTCCCTAGCAATGTAGAAATACTTTCAGGATCACAGACTTGTTTTGTATGTTAATTTGGGATATGTCTTTGATGTAAGAGAGCTAAATCTCTGTCCGGAGGTACCCTTTAACTGGTGATGGAGGGAACTTCACGGAATATTTATCTCTGAGGGATTTGAAATTATATTGAGGGAGGATTATAAGTTTTTGCAACAACTTATAGAGATATGCAACAAAAGCTCATTTAATACATACATTTTGCAAATTTATATAACGTATATTTTCATTCAGTTGACCGAAAAAACACGTTTTTGCCAACAATTGAATGTTCCTTCTTTCTGAATATTCAATTTTCAAACTCGCATCGTGCATGTTCTGTTACACTATTTATGCATAAGCTACACATTTATAAACTCGGTCACTAAAATATAACTTAATAGGCTAGATCAATAAATACATTTAAGTTTCAGTCAGAAGTGAGTCATGACTTCCAAAGACGTCACGAGTTCTAGATAATCATGGGAAAATACAAACCTGTGTAAAGTGGTAATCTACGAACATCTAAATAATTCTTAGATAATACAATGCTGCCCAAAAAGATAATGACATTGGATGGTAGCTTGAACGTGATGTTGAAGAACGGGTAGGGGAAGCGAATTTCGTTTTTAACACAATTTACTTAAGTTTGAAAAGGGGGGTAATTTCCGCAAAGGGGGGGAGGGGGGGGGGGGTGTAATTGTATTACATTGGTGTTTACCCATGTGTGTGTATGTGTGTGTGTATGTGTGTGTGTGCGTGTGTGTGTGTATACGCAAACACAAACGTAAGCACCACCACACTCATACAAAATACAAACACACATATAGTAGTCAAACCTGTGTCAGTGGCCACATGTCTATAGCAGCCAACCTGTCATTGTGGCTACCAAAAGTGATCCCCTGAAGAGAATAGTGGTGTTATTGAACCTGTCTAAAGATGTCAATTGTCCTGCTTCCCTTACACACACATACGCAAACATGCAAACAGGCACACACGCACATACATACACAAACCAACGCGCATACGTCCACACGCACAATCACACACACACACACACATACACACACGCACGCACACACACACACGCACACACACACACACACACACAAACACACACACACACACACACACACGTACCATACGCACATAAACTCACACGCGTGCACACAACCATACACAAACACATACGCACACTCACACATACGCATACGCACAGACACACACATACACACATCATACAGACACGCACATCTGCACACCCGCCCAACGGATTAATTATCTGATTAGAGCATAACCATCAGATAGTATTACAGATAAACTGGTTATCAATCAAATACACAAATAAGTTCCAGTTGCGATCGGTTGTGCAGCTCAAGCCTTGCAATTTGATATTTGATATCACAATCCGTCAGCTAGCTGTAATACTTCTGTTTCTGTCGGTCCATACGTCTCTATAATAAAGGGTGAGTTACGTTTAATCCCAGTTGTTCAATTTTTACTATATTTCAATGCAAAATTTGTTTGCTAATCCTAAACATCAAAAGTTATTTTTGCAATCAACATTTAGTTTTTGAATTGAAATAAAAACTTGTGTTTCTATACTTTGGTTTTTGTTTTTGCTTAGGTTCCCCTATTTCATTTTCAATCATAAATGTCTCTGCTTAATTGAATGGCTTGAGCCTGGTACTTTGCTTCCAATTTGAAGTAACTTCAATATTTTTGGTCCACGAGTCGAATATAGTAAGGATATTCTCAAATGTGCTGATTTTTCATGTTTATATTTGCTTGCAGGACATGTAGGATTGGTAGTTTTGTTTACTTCATTGTGAATGTATGATAATGATGTATCTTAATAAACTAGTTGCTTATTGACTAATATACAGGTTAATCGGAGTTATGACGTATTTCGATTTCCCCCTACAGGGCGCCTTTGTAAAGCTTCTTTAAACCGAACTCAGGGTTATGACAAATCATGCAGTTAATAATTGTATACACTAATAAAACAATAACATTTCCTGTAGCAACCACCTGTGCATAAAGACCACTTATCTGGATTATATAATAATCAATTCGCTTGTAAATGTACCTTATAACGTTTCAAAAGTGTTAAAAACAGTCATGCACACAAAATAGGTTTGACTGTAGTAGTCTTATGCCTAGGTCACAAATGCTCCGGATTTTCTACGATTTTGGAAAATTGTGATATCGTACGATGTCTGTGGTATCTATTAAGAGTATCAGTCACATATTTGCCAGGGCCCGTACGATGCATTTTGGCTTAAAATAAAACATAAATCTTAGTGCCCGTACGGATGCCTTACAGTGAGTGCTCTTGCGGTGACTCCACGGTACCCGTACGATTTGAGTGGCCAAATAATATTCAGTCTCAAAATCGTACGATATTCGAAAAAAAGGCTGCGGTGTCCATGCACTGTGCCCGTGCGATGCCCGTGTGATGCTCTCTACGACGTGTCTACTGGCTTACGGCAAGTACAAAATCGTACGATGCATTTTTGTTAAACTCCGTGTTAACAATTTGTTGACATCGTACGGCGAGGAAAAGCGCAACGGCGACCGCACGATAGCCACGGCACCCTTGCGGGCGCCGCAAGATTTCACCTAAAAGTGGCATCGTACGGGCGCCGTATCTCAAATCGGAGTATTTGAGACCTAAGCATTAGCAGACATGCTTGACTGTTTAATTTTATTCACATTACTCTCATACCAACGCGCGTAATTAACCCTTTACGATTCTAGTATCCTTCGTAAACAATGAGGACCATTCTGCTCCTCACGGTCGTTGCTATGGCAACGGCCAGACTGGCTCCTCTACTCACAGTCGATGACAACATCCCGGGAAGTTACATCGTCAAACTAAAGGTACGGAAACAAAACACGACCCGACGTGTAACAAGTTTGGAAACTTGAATTTGATTGTTCTCGTTTGTTATGAATCTAATTCATAGCAGCTGCTGAAAGACGCACAATTCTGATTGTATAATTACACATGCAGTTGTTGTATACATACGTTTGATATAATGCTGGTCCTGGATGCCTTTGAAGGACAGTCATTTCCAAATTTTGGGGTGGGTGTTTCCGTTGCTTTTTTTAATCCATGAGAGTTAAATGAATAGAACAGTTTTGGTCAAACAGTATATTATTAACTCAAACGTGTAAGTTATCACGTGTAAGAGTTATGTTTCAATGATGTTTGAATGGTAGTAAAACTGATAAACTGTTAAGTTACAGGGATGTTTTTCATTCAAAAAGCAGCCAACTACACAAGAGGGTGCCCTTAATTAAACCTCAAGTTTCAACCAATTTAATTTAAAAAATGTGAATGTGATCTTTGGTTAAAACAAATATTCAATAGAGAGATCATCAAAACAAGTTAACACAGACATTTTGGTATATTTTCTGAAAATATGTAGGATTTGTTTATATTTGTTTATATTATTGATGAAAGTTGGTCCCTAACATTTATTCTAATCAAAATCAATATACTTAACAATATTTAAGCTTTTTCTGAACCAATTTTGATCAAACAAAGCTTATCCTGTCCTTCAAATTGTGCGATCTTTCAAATTTAACACTAAGTTTTTCATTATCCCGCAAAACAATATTTCCCGGACGCACTCAAAATCAAAACTTAACTACCCCGTTAAGAACATTTTAGTAAAGACGTATACATGAGAAATTGATTGGTCCTTCTGACGGATTCACTTCAGATCGTTTCCATTGAGTACGATTCCATGGAGTTCGTTTTTGTATGTTTATAAGATAACTTTGTTGAAATTTGTTGAAACAATATTCATGAGGGTAATACACCAAGTTTTTGTTTAAACGGTACAAGCCTCGGCCAGTACTCTCTATTATTTATTAAATCTTTAACCATTGATTGTATCCTATATATGCATGCATGATCTTCAAACCCACCTTTCCTGATAACTTGTCTTAATTAGAACTCTGAGGATTTCGTATTCTTGTCATTGGTTTCATTTTCAAAGATAGCTATCATGCAAAATAATAATGTATTAAATGTTGTGTCCTATCCTTTCCAACAGGCAGGATCCGTCGTGGATGCGACCATCAAGTCCATCACATCCGTAGCCGGAGCTCCCGGGGAGCTGGAGATCGGTCACACGTACACCACGGTTTTCCCGGGATTCTCCGCCCGACTGACGGATAGGATGCTACGAAAGGTACTTGTTAAATATACAATCATGTACATTGTCTCTAGGCGCTGTGCACTATCATTTAGGTCCTTGAAACAATGTATCTTCTCTTTTGTGCACCATCTCCACTCCCTGTGAGACATTCCTTCTGAGGATTTCACCTCCTAACGTGTCCCCAATCTTAATATGTTTGAAGAACGCCAACGTGTATTAAATTTGTCTTGCTGAAAGGCAATCGAAAGAGATGGACATACTCTTGTTTGAAACTCACAATCTAGAAGTTGGAATGCACACGCCATACCTATCGTAAATGCGCCGCGCCGTCATGATATAGCGGGCGATATTTAAAAAAAACACGTTGCACGGGTAACGCAATGCTAATCGGCACGCTGCACGCCCTGAAGCTTACGTACCAAAAGATGATCCGTGCGTTGAGAAAGGTATAGGGCGGTCCCAAAATGTGAACTAGGCTAGTTTGTGCGAATGACATAACACTGATCCAGTTTGTGCAAGGCGTTCGCAATATGGTACGGCGTGTCTGATTATCCAATCCCAAGTACCTTTTATAATGACCTATACTCATTTTGCATTCATGTTCACAGCTGCGTGAAGCTGACGCCGTGGAGTATATCGAGGAGGATGGGGTTGCCTACGCCAATGAAGTCGCCTCTTGGGGTCTCGACCGCATCGACCAGCTCGCCCTCCCACTCGATGACGAATACAGCCAGGTGCTCGGCGACGGTGCAGGCGCCAGCGTCTACGTCATCGACACCGGAATCAACATCGATCACGTCGATTACGCCGGGAGGTCGTTCCTCGCTTTCGATTCTTTTGGCGAAACGGTAAGCAAAGCCCCTAAAATCCCCTACGAACGAGATGTGGCAGATAACCGCAGATTGATGTGCGATACGAAATAGCACAGCCGCCGTATGCCAGATGGTCTTTTTGTTGGTATTTAGTTTTTATATTCCCAGACATGTTGTGCGTCGAAAGTCCAAATTATGTATTTATTACACATTTCGTTGATAAATAGGATCGTCCCAGTATGGCCATGCGGCTCAGTGTGCCTGATGTCAAGACAAAATTGTAATCATTTATACGTTTTTCGTTCCCGCTTTTTTCCATTTGCAGGGCGAGGACTGTAACGGGCATGGCAGCCACTGTTCGGGCACTGTAGCAGGCACACAATACGGGGTGGCCAAGGCGGCCAATGTGTATGGTGTCAGGGTTCTTGGTTGCACAGGATCGGGTTCATGGGCCGGTGTCATCGCAGGTACGACCATTAACCCATCAATGACGATGGCCCACATAGTTGTGGTTTGTTAGTCCTACATTTGATCAAGAATATAACAAGTTGCATAAAGTGTAAGGAGAACGAGCACACATTTCTCTATTTTTTAGCCCAATTGTGTTACTGTACCCTACCTCCTTTCATTATGTTTGTAATGCTTTTTAATAGTGCACATCGTTATAATTTAGGAAAATCTTTAAATTAGCAACACACTGTCACATTTTCAAATTTTGGTGTTCAAATTGGCAACTTCACGAACTGAGGAGTTGCCAATTTGTTGAGGGAAATTGTTATGAATTTTGCCTTGAAATAACTCTCGTCCTTGATGGGACCGTGAATATAGAAGTCCATACACAATTAAAGAGACACATCGATGCATTATTGAACACAAATTGATATACTGACTAAATAACACAAATACAAATGTTTGTGTGCAATAAGTCAGGGTTATTGGTGGCTCAGGATCGGGTTTATGGGCCGGTGTCATCACATACATAATTATAAAACCGTGAATAAAGACATACGTATGCAATTAAAGACACGATTATTGGGGCATAATTGATTCAGGAATACGAATATTCTGATTAAATAAAAAGATACATTTTTATGTGCAAGGCGTCAGTGTGCTTGGTAGCTAAGGATCTGGTTTGTGGGCCGGTGCCATCGCAAGTATGATGATGTATCCGTGAAGTCCATACACATTAAATACACACATGATTGAATACAGATCACCTTCTCATTGAATGAGGAAGACAACAAATACATTTAATGAAGACAACATTTATAAATTCACAATAGATGACTTACTGAACAATACATGTATTATGAATTGGTTGGGAGAATTGGTAAGGGGTACCTTAAATTAAATAGCCAAATTATACTACTTTGAATTTAAAATGTCAGTGTCTTGTCAAAATATAACTCGGATGTACAACAAAAATAATTAACAAAATAAGAAATAAAATAAACATAATATAAACAAACTCATCCTTTCAATATCGTAGGCTGTGACTATGTAGCAGCCAACGCGACCTTCCCCGCAGTCGCCTCCATGTCGTTGGGCGGGGGATCTTCGGCCGCCGTCGACGCCGCTGTCCAAGGCATGATCGATGCCGGTATCACCGTGGCCGTAGCTGCGGGCAACGACGCTACGGATGCCTGTACGACGTCACCGGCTCGTGTATACGAAGTTAGTGTAGATTATTTATATAAGTTATATACATGTACTTCTGTCAATTTGTGTTCGTCACTTTACCCAATTTTTTTTTACCATGTTAGGAACTCGGGTTAGTACAGTGTAATAGGTCAAGTAAGCATTTTTGCTTTAGTTACTCTTTGTTTTGTATCATTTTACACATCGATGTACCTACACCGTCAGATCTGTATTTTATGTGATGTTTGTTAGTTTGTTTGTTTTCATTCCAAATTTTATTTGCAATGAAAATTTTAATTCATCAAGTAACTGCGTCTGAGTCGATTAAACTCTGTCATGCCTGGTCGTTTTCCTCTAACCAATCGAATAATGAAATCACATTTAATATCTCTGTTATGAAAGGGATCTAGTAACATTTGTCAAAATCCACACAATTTACTAAGAACTCGAGCGGCGGTTCGCATAATACCTCATTGTATTCGTATTTCCAATATAAGCAGGACCAGTTATTGGTTTCCTTATTTAATATTTTAATTTTAAGGATATGTATGATTAAACTTAGTATTCGGTTTTTATGATTATCCTATGTCAATGCATTGAATTGGTAAATATCACTTTGCCGTTTCGCTCATTACTCGCTCATAGGACAGTCGTATGCCCTGACATGATCAAACATCACTCAGTGGACATATCAGATCACATAAATACACATTTTATCATCCTCTAGTCATTTTTTGCATAATCCAACAAAGTTACTAGATCCGTTTAAGATGATTTTCATTAAATACAAAAAAAAGGCCGGGAATCATTTCACAATTTATTCACTATGTGGACAAATTAGAATACAGTAATGCACATCAGTCTGTACAGCCCCCCCTTTTTTGTACATGTAACATCAAAGCTAATACATCTATTCAACCAGCGTATCTAACCTTATATTGGATTATTACACAGGCTATCACCGTTGGAGCGACAAATAACAGGGATGCGCGAGCTTCTTTCTCCAACTACGGTACATGTATGGACATCTTCGCTCCTGGTGTAAATATCAAGTCTGCCTGGATCGGGACACCGGTCGCCACCCGTACCATCAGCGGGACCTCCATGGCCTGCCCTCATGTCGCTGGTAGGTATACTTTATACCTGTTACACCATCAATTGTAGCGTCGTGTAAATAGCGATCTAAAGACAAACGTGATGGTTAGATCAAGGTTGTGACTGCCACCTGCCCTCATGTGGCTGATCAGTTCTCAAGGAGTGATACACACGTCAGCATCATTGTACTTTGTATACCAATTTACCGTTCCCCTTCTGTTCAACTCGACTCTCTATAGTATCCATGGTAACCATAATCCATCTTGCATTCCAATGTTTACTAAAACCGCACATCGTAGGAGGGGGCGGGGAGGAGTGAAAACCTTTATAGTCCATGTTATCAGTTCTCATAGCACCACACTTACGGTAGTATAATTTTATATGTCTACTGACGCGTCTTGAGTTTGAACCCAAGGTTCAAAATGTATGATGGCTAGCTATAAAAGTATTACAGCATCATATATATATTAAAGGTGCGCCTGTAAAGTGTCAGATATAGCACCAAAATTACATTTGAAACTTCAATCCTATACCAAGAGCATTGTTAGATATGTCAGAATGATGTGTGAAAGTTTCATTTAAAAAACAACACTGTTTTTTCTCGTTAAAAAAAACGAGAATTTGCGTCAGCTTTTACAACGAATTACTGTATAACGTCTATGAAGTTTATGACCGTTTATAAACGCTCTTTAGCTGAATGATTATCAATGAAAGATATCGTCATACTAAAGGGGCATTACAAAAAATATAACCCTATTTTATTATTCTCTTACCTTAATCAAAACAACACGGTAGAAGAGAAATGTGGAAGCTCCAAGTAATTTTCGTGGAGTTAGACACTTTTACTGGTTTCACTTTAAACAGGTGCCGCAGCCGTTCTTCTAGCTAACGACCCGGACTTGACACCGGACGTCGTGAAGGAGACCCTGCAGTTGAAGGCCATTGTCGATGCAGTGACCAACCCGCAAGAATACTCACCTAATCTACTGCTCTACATGGGCGTTGGAAGCGGCGGCGGGTACATCCCTACACCCCCGCCACCCCCACCACGTAATGTATTCAGAAATGGTTCTAGTTATTGTACGTTTTCTCACAAATCCAAGGCATAATTGATTAGTCAATTGATGGTTGATTGATTGATTGATTGATTGATTGATTGATTGATTGATTGAGTGAGTGAGTGAGTGAGTGAGTGAGTGAGTGATTGATTGAGTGATTGATTGATTGATTGGTTGATTAATCGAGTGATTGATTACTGTTGTACCATCGATGATATGCTTTGGTGAATCTAATAATTGATCGATTTATTAACTGGCTAAATTATTTGCATTCTTTTATTTAGCCTGCGTCAGCTATTTTAACCAATCATCAGGAGTTTTAACCAGTCCAAACTACCCGAACCTCTACGAAAACGGCTTGGATTGCAACTACTACATCGTCGACAACAGTCTGGGAACGGTTAATATTTATTTCGAAGATTTCAACCTCGAATCGTCGGATTCCTGTCTGTATGACTATCTGGAGGTGAGCTAAATGTAGCACAGCCAGGGTCAACTAAGGGGGGAGGGGGCAAACAGGACGTATTCTTCTTAATTAACCCGGTCGTCGCAAATTTTCTTCTCAAAAGTAGCGCAAGACTTCGATAAAACAAAACTCATGAAGTTGCGCGGCAGTACCTGCGCGCGTTGCGGAATTATCACGCGAAAAGTTGAGGGGAATCCACCAGGGGGGTCATACTGCGCGCTAATCTTGGAAAACTTTATGGACTGGCTAACATGGAATTCTGGGATACGTTTAGTCTAGGATCGAGACCCTCGATCGCATGCTGAACATAGCGCGACCAACGAGAGAGGTCTGCGTAACATCAGTGATCGCTGCTCACGAGGCCTCGGCTGGCAGCCATCACTGCTGTTGTTCAGATCTCTCTCGTTGGCGGCTATCTATTATGGGTGGTGGGATTATTTTTAGCATGCGATCGGGGGTCTTAGATCATAGACTACGAAATACCCAGCATTCCATGTTAGCCAGTCCATGCAGTTTCCTTAACCGGCCATGTTTGCTGCGTGTTAAGGCTATGGGAAAATTAGCGCGCAGTGCGAAGATTCTCTGCTAGTTATTTATATACTACTTCTATGGAATCCACCCCCTCGACTTTTCGCGTGATAATTCCGCAACGCGCGCAGGTACTGCCGCGCGACTTCATGAGTTTTGTTTTATTGAAGTCTTGCGCAACTTTTGAGACGAAAATTTGCGACGACCGGGTATACCGTTCGAAAGTCACGTGTGACCTTTTGTAAGTGAACGTCGGCCCGAAAATCGCTAAATGTTGTGATTTGTGTACAAATCCTATGGAAATTGATTTTTTCCTAGAATAGACAAAATCTTAATTATTTTTCATTCTTATCACTGCAATCATTTAATTTTGGGCTAAAAATTGTTGGATAATGGTCAATAATTTATTTCATTGAAACAACAATAAAAAACATAAGTCGAACAAACAAGGAAATACATAAGGACATTTTGGCTGTCGGAATTTTTAATGTTCAAGACCTATTAATTAAGTCATAAAGAATATTCACGCACAAAATTAGCATATTCTGAGCAATATTTAGTGATTTACAGACACAAAGGGGATTTCTGCATGAATGTGCATAATTATTTAGAAATTGATTATTTTCAAAAAAATAACGATGCAATCTTGTAGATTATCATATGGAAGTAGTCTGGCAAAATTGGTAGAGCGCGCGCTTTCTGATCTCGAGATCCCGAGTTCGAACCCTGCCCACTCCGTTTGGCCTTCAGCAAGGCATTTAATCCACATTGCTGCTCTCTACCCAGGAGTATAAATGGGTACTTGGTCGGGTGTTAATTAGCCTGGGCGCTATCATATGGCTGCCATTGGCTAGTATGCTCCCCGGGGAGTTGAGATGGTGCGCAAGATAATTGTGCGGGTTTGACCTGTACCTGATGACCAAGGGTAATAATAAAAGCGCATAGGGACATGCAATTCTGCTTCTGTGTTATGCGCTTTATAAAAATGTTTCATTATTATTATTACTATTATGTTGCAAGCTATCAGCGTGCCAAATTTTGTGGCGACCGCGCGTTCGACGGCCGAGATCTCAGGGGGTGGGGGGGGGGGGGGTGGAATCTACCCCCCCCCCCCCCGGCCGTGTATCAAGTAGTTATTTCCTTCTGTTTGAAGGTCTCATCGCAATTCCAATGCAGACAGAATTTCAAATTCGAAATTATTATACCCCATGCAAAGTTTGGTTAGTATGTATTTCAAATAATAGTTAGTATGATGATATTATGAAGACAGTCATAAATACACGTAAGTTTGCTCCATGCATCCTTAATAATATTTGTTTTTCTCTTGAATAAACACAAGGCATTTGACGGAATCTCTGAAAACTCTCCCCTAATCGGAAGGTGGTGTGGTCTTGACAGTCCTGGCAACTTCAGCGGCACGGGAAACAGCATGCGCCTTCACCTCCAAACGGACTCGTCCATCGTGCGACAGGGGTTCTCTGCTGTCTATCAAATTGCAGAGGTGGGCGGTAAGATACAATTTTTGGTTGCTTCTTCTTCTCGAGACTCCGTCAGGTGACTTTGGAATGATAGGTCCGATTTTCTCGAAATTCGGTTTTAATATTCGCAAGACTTGTAGTAAAACCGTCATGAGGGGGGGGGGGCACATTTGCTAAGCAATCGCGAACATTGCGGAGGGTGGGTTATGAGTAATTTGGTTACAAAACATATGAAGAGCTTTCAACCAAAGTGCGCTAAATCCACTTTTTCAACTTCCGAGGAAAACAGGTTTCTTTGTCCCACTTTGTACACGTGCCTATGGAAATATGAAAATGTAACTTTTTAAATTTTGATTTTGAGTGAAATTTTTTCGTAAAATGTGGATTCCTAGATGCTACGTGTATGTAGATATATCGTTAACTCAATTGTTATGGAAAGTGGATTTAGCGCCTTTTGGAAGTGAGCGCTTCATATAGGGTGCTACTTTTGGAGGCATATTCAAGTTCAGTTAAACAATTCATAAACCAAAATCATACTACATACATCAAGTTGGTGAAATTCTAAAGTTCACATTCATAAAGAATTCAAAACGAAAAGGAAACAAACAAGACAAACATTCTTTTGTCAGTAGTCTAAATCTCAGGCTCATTTCGACTCATTTTCGTTGTTATAATTGCGACAGAATGTGGGCACACTTTCAAGGGAGATATCGGTCAGTTCTCCTCTCCCAACTACCCCGATAACTACAAGACCCACTCCGACTGCTGGTTCGTCATCGACGTCGAAGAGGGGATGACGATCACGCTGTCGTTCAACGATTTCGATGTCGAATCCCACATGTCGTGCGGCGCCGACGCTCTTGAGGTAAGATGTGGTGCGAGTAAACAAATGTACAATTATAATTGTAATTGAAATGTCATTTCAAATTCCATTGTTAATTACAATCTTATTGCACCTGCAATTCATCATGTTTATAATTAAATTACAATTATCACTTATGTATTTCAAATTCCCATCCAATGTAAATTCTAATTCAATATTCAATTCCATTACCAATTCTTCTAATTATTTAAATAACAATCTCAATGGAATTTCAATTCAACTGCAAATTCAAATGATACTACAATTGCAATCTAACAACGTATTCCAATTTCAAATCTATCCGATTTCAAACTGACCATATCATAGGTTTACGATGGCCCCGACGACATGAGCGAGCGAATCGCCAAACTGTGCGGCAGCGACATCCCCGAGCCTGTGACGTCATCGGGTAACACCATGTTTGTCCGCTTTACGAGCGATAGCTCCATGAACGCCAGAGGATTCCAGGCAACGTACGCCACGCGGTTAATGTAGAGCTCTGCATGAGTGATGTCATTTTAGGTTTATGCGTCTAATATCAAATTTGTCTAGTCGCAATTTCTTCTACAATCAGTGTGTCTATACTGAACAAAATACTGAAATATGTGGTTTAAATACTAGCGGTATTATTTCCGGCCACCTTAAAAACGCACATCACGTTACTACACGGTGTTGTATTAAAGGTTTATTACTTGTCTAAAGACAAGTCTCAGTTTCACATTTTCGTAAACCCAACATTATTTGTCTACAACAATGTGTTCACACTAGCGTTGATATTCCATGCAACCTACACTGCGCAGCTACTGTATAGAGCTATGTATGTGCTATGACATTTTAGGTTTGTCAAATTCCATTTTGTCTGCCCCAATTGTGTCTATACTGCTTATTGGTATCATACTAGCGTTGATATTCCCGGCCACCTAAATCGCACATCACGTTACTACACGGTGTTGTATTAAAGGTTTACTACTTCGTAAACCCAACATTATTTGTCTACAACAATGTGTTCACACTAGCGTTGATATTCCATGTAACCTACACTGCGCAGCTACTGTATAGAGCTATGTATGTGCTATGACATTTTATGTTTATGCGTCTAATATACAATTTGTCAAATTCCATTTTGTCTGCCCCAATTGTGTCTATACTGCTAATTGGTATCAATACTAGCGTTGATATTCCCGGCCACCTAAAACGCACATCACGTTACTGCGTGGTGTTGTATTTAAGGTGTGCTACTTGTCTAAAGACCAGTTAGTCTCATTTTCCCATTTTCGTCAACCCAAAATTATTTGTCTACAACAATGTGTTCTCACTAGCGTTGATATTCCATGCAAACTATACTGCGCATCTACTGTATAGAGCTATGTATGTGTTATGACATTTATGGAATTATCATTTATGGGTCAAATATCCAGTCTGTCCAATCCAATTTCTGTCTACCCATTATGTGATTATACTGACAAGTACTAGATACTAGCGTCGATATTTCCTGCCGCCTACATCACACAATACGTAGCTACGTTGACTTGTATGGACGTTTACGGTTTAATTGTCTAATGGCAGGTTAGTCTAATGTTTCCACTTTTGTCACCCAAAATATATATTCCATGCAACCTACACCGCACATGTACAGTTAATGTATGTGTTATGACATCTTAGGTGTATGCGTAAAGTGTCCAGTCTTGTCTAATCCAATTTTTGTCTACATTGTGGTCTAAAAAGTAGCGGTGATATTTCCAGCCGACTATACCACACAGTATACGTTACTACACGGTGTTGTTTTAAGGCTTCCATTATTTTCCTGTTCCCCCAACATGTTGTCTACAGCAATGTCACCAAACTAGCATTAATATTCTACGCAACCGCACAGTAGCTGCATGTTTTTATGGCATGTTATGTTTTTTCATTTTATTTAAAATACGGTTGATCGATTCCATGCTCGGTCTATTCAAGAGCGGCCACCACAACTTAGTCTAACTGGCGATGCTGTTCTAAGCTTTATTATTACCTTTTTCAGGGAGGGGGATGATCCATTAGAAAGTAATGTATAAACATTTATTGTACACCGTCAGATAATCGGCCTTTTGCTTCTGGGTCTGTGCAGTGAAACAGAATTCAATGCTTATGCTGTGCAATTTATTGAATGATACTGTTTCAAAACATTGTAAGCCTACTACAACAAATGATAAACCTATGACTTTCATTAAAATTGACAAATACGCATACGAAGAAAACAAAACAAAGTCGTGTCTATGTCTTTTCTGTTGTTCTTACAGTAAAGTTCACGAATTATTTTGCGTATAATTTCTACGTGTAAACTCAAACAGGGCCGCGCACCCCGCAAATCGTGCACAATCCTCGTGCTGGCCGTTCATAAAAATACGCAAATATACGCGCACAAATGCACGGGAGTATTTACAAATATTCGCGTGGAAAATAATTCGTGAAACTGACTGTAATGCTTATTTCGTGAAGCTATAATTGTGCACCCTTCTCGTTATAGACAAGTGTTAATGAAAGAGTTGTGCTCGCTTTGATTAATGATTGAGGTAAACAACTTTACTTGGACTTCTCATGTTGTTCTCGGATGGCAGATGACTTTCGTCACGCATGCGCATGAGAACGAGGAACAGTACTACAGGGATAGTTGAGTTCTGGTATAGAGGGCGCTACACAAAATAATTTCGTTGTCAAGATAATGAAAGACTGAGTGTCAAATTGAAAGAACATACAATATTAATGACAGAATAAACTTTATTTGATCAAAATCGGTTCAGAAATGGCTGAAATATCCAAAAACATAACCATTTGTAATAATTGTGGGGCTCCACATTTATTCGGCTGTTTTTGAATGATAACAGTTTTTTCATTAGTCATTTGTAATGTGGTATTCCTTTCGAGCATGTTGGAGTTATAACTATTAGTTTGTAATGTAATGTCGCAGGTGTTGGTTACTAAAATTCAGTTTGACCAAAACTGTACTCTCTTTACCAGAGCCCAACTATCCCTTTAAGCACAATAAATTTCAAAGAGAGTGAAAAGCAGGACTGTGTGAAACACATAATTGTCTTTACAACTTGTTTCTAGAGCCATACATGGGTTTGATGACATGGTAGTGAGTGAACAGAGAATACAGGGTAGAGATGTGATGGAGAGGAAGATAGTTATGTCAATATTGTTAAATAATAATTTCGTCATGTTATCCTGACTTCCATGTTTTGGGGTGTTTTACAAAGATCCTAAGTTGAACTTAACGCTAAGTTGGACTTAAAAATTATGGAAGGCCATTCGTAGCCTTGGAATAAAACATATTCAAATGCAAAGAATACAATTATTTTAGACTTTCATTAATTTTACATCAGGGACATAAAATCTCCTTGATAATAGAAAATATGATTTTGGTTTGAATCAACATATTATGCCTTTTAAAAGATTAATTCCAACAATCTTTCAACGAAACTAACAGCTTTCCATAATTTTTAAGTACAATGTAGAGAGTTCAACTTAAGATCCTTGTGTGACACCCCCCAGGGCCCATAATTTATAAAACCACACATGTTTATAATATAACTTCTATTCTAAGCCTATTTTAGGTATTAGGGCTAATAGTATGCAGCAACATATTTTATATTTCAGTTAGCAAGATATAAAATATTATGGTTTACCTTAAAGGGATCTAGTAACATTGTCCGAATCTAGAAAACTCACTTAGAACTCAAGTGGTCTTGTCATACCTTGTTATATTGGTATTATCATTAGAAGCATAGCACAGGTTTCGGATTTTCGAATTTCCATTTCGTTAAAGAGATATTTACGATTTAAGTGTTCAGATTTTTAACTATCCACTGGGAAGTTATAACCGTGTAAACAAAATAATTGCAACAAGTTTGCAAATATCACTCTGCATTTCGCTCATTACTCGGCCATATAACATCCATTTAACATGTCTAACGTGAAATATTTACACATTACTCAATAGACATAATCAGATCACAGTCATATATATTTTATCAACCATTCATCACTCTTTCCACATGTCAACAATGTTACTAGATCTCTTTAAGTGTAGGTAATACATTATGTATAACCCAGCTAACAACAGATATGACTAAGACAACTTAACCCTATTATCTAAAATAGGCTTCGAAGACAGCTATTCAAGCTAGTGAGTGCCATTTAATGAATACGTATACTAGGTCCAGTTTACCACGGATAAATAAACTGTATTCATATGTTTACCAGCCCTCTCTTGAATTACTTCACAAACACTAATCCCAAATACGTATACGAGGCAAAGCGGGGGCTCGGGACCTCCCTCTCCTCCCCATATTGGATGAGGTAACCTAATTATTTGGGAAACCATGACAATTTGGAGCAGAATTGGCTAATACACACAATAAAGTAAACATCATATTTTGGGGGTTGGGGTAGATATCAGGTTAAAGTAAAAGTTCTTGCAATATCGACTCAATTTCTTAGAAGTCGGAATGTATTTTAACAACATACCTCAGCCCCCTAGAAGAATAATAATATGCCTGTATTTACGCCCTCGCATGAACCAAGCGACAATATTCACGGGTGTAGTTATCAGGACTATAAGTATGCGTATGCATGCACTGCCCAGTTTACGCACCAGCTTCAGGTAAACAAGACAACGTAAACACTCTGCAAACATTGAATTCAACAAAAACTTTCGAAAGTCCTTTGGGCCGCCCCTCAAACTCTGATTAACATGATAATACAGAAGCAATCCGATATACAAACACGGGCGCAGTCAGTGTCACAGCAAAATGGGAATACAAGCAGTGGCAATATTTCGAACACTTAGGAGCGGGGGAGGGCGTTCTGGGGGTATTGTGCCGCCAAAATGTTATATCTTTATTATCACCATATGTAAGAAGGAGGCGATAATGCGAGTCTTGAATGGGTGGGAGGAGGGGGGGGGGGGGGGGGGCAAGAATCCCCTTTCACTTTCGCTACGCCGCTACATGTGTACACATGCACTTGTTCAAGAAAATGACATGGTATTGGTAAGCTTCTTCAACTTACATCTGTCGTTGCCGACAAAACACACAGATTTACTGGATTATAGTCACGATAACGTCAGCGTCATCTTTAAACGTGTTGCCACGTTATCAGTTTGGCAAGAAAGCATTCGGGTGCACATCTATATAAGACTTAGTAGCAGCATGGAATTATGAGGTCTGCAGAGATTGACTTACATATACTTTAGTGCATGCACATCTTTCTGCGCGTCATAAACTAAACTAAGTTTGATTATACTGCACCATATTTTAATAATGCACTGCATAGTCAGATCTTACACTGCCATGATGTACATGGACATGAATAATTATAAGTTTTAGATACGATCTCTTTTTAAATTCATTTATTTTCGTCATCTCGGATATACATCTCGACGTACCCCAGATGACACATCGAGTTCTGTCTACGCTCCTGCTTGGAAAAACAAATCATCTGTGTTTCCGTGACCACCACGCCTGCACAAAGCCTGCACAACATACTAAAGTTGAATAACCGATCGGGAATATACTTAAGCCATTATTGATGGAAGGCGTTCAGTTCTCAAGAAAGAAACTTCCACGTTGTGATCAGATGAGCCTTACCAGGAGGGCTACTCTAGCCCGGAGGATGGGGTGCGCGAGAGGGCCCAGGTGGGTGTCGTGTCTCGTGGCAGGTGCATTTCTGATTCTGGTTGTGGTATACCATGCTATCGGTGAGTGCAACTGAATTACACTTTTTTAGAAGGCGGGTACATGAGGGAGGTTTTTGATACCATCGGTATCAGTAACTTTCATGGTGTGGCCTTATTGAGGTTTTGGTGGATTGCATGTGTCGTGGCAGGTGCATGCAATGCTGATTCTAGTTGTGGTACACGATAGGTGAGTGTAACTTAATGACACTGGTTTAAACGGCGGAATGAGGGAGGTTTTTCTTGTTTTTAATACCATCAATAAAAGTAATTTTCCTAACTGTTCCAAATTGTGGTCTAGATGATATTTGGTAAATGGGAGTGGATCATGTCATTGTATTGTTGAAGGTGAAATGATAATTCTGCTAGGTAAGTACAACAAATTACACAAGATTTAAGAATGGGGTGGGGTTCAGGAGTAGTTTACGTTAATCATGTGAGGGGGTCAAGTGGGTTGTGTGTGTTGTTGAACTTGGTGTAATTACATTTTGTTTACGGGTTTCCATGCAATATCAATGTTAAGATTTACATTATTCGTTTTGTTTACACATGCAGAATATTCAGCTCGAGTAGAGGACTGTGAGAAAGAATGTGCAGAAAAGCGACTCGCCGAGAACACCGAGTCTCAAATTCAACAGTACGTTTACTTGTACATGTTATTAAAATTGTTTTGTCAAATGTTGATAATTTATAGGATTAGCAATTTCCGCTTTTTGCGAGCTCCATTTCAATCAAATAGGGATCAAATATCTTGTTAACTCTTTTTGTTTATTTTATTTTGGTATAATTATGTTGATACATTAATTGTTTTCGTTCACTTATTCATTCATTCATGTTTTATATTCATTTATTAACAATTTTGGTTTTCCCTCTTTCATTTTCGGCTGGGTTGGGGTGTACGGACCACATTAAGTCCTCTGTAAGCATGGTAAGAAGTCGTGATAGATTATTTTTCTCATTTGGCTAGAATCGTTCTTTTATACGTTCTTGTATACGCATATATTGGTCTTAAATGTATAGTAAAATCCCGGCTTTGATTCAGGTTTATAGCTATGAATATGTGCCTATATTGATATACCACACTCTTTTTTCAAAGAAATCCTTAAAGGGATAGTTGAGTTTTGGTAGAGAGGGCGCTACACGTGCCAAATTTATTTTTTGCGAGATAATGAAAAACTGAGTGTCACAATCGAAAGAACATACAATTTTAATGACAGAATAAACTTTATTTAATCAAAATCGGTTCAGAAATGGCTGAAATATCCATAAACATACCTATTTGTAATAAATGTGGGGCCCCACACTTATTCGATAATTTTGAACCAGCCGTTAAAAAATTCAAAAAAATGCTTCCTCTTTTCAAAAAGATGAGTGTTTACATAGCGCCCTCTTGAGTTTTAACGGCTCTTTTAAAATGATAACAGGATCTTTCCTAAGGCATTTGTAATTGTGTATTCCTTTCGAGTTATAACTATTAGTTTGTAATGTAATGATGTATGTTTTGGTTACTAAAATTCAGTCTGACTAAAACTGTACTCTCCTTACCAAAACTCAACTATCCCTTTAAGTTGGGCAAAAAAGGTAAATTTCATGCCACTTTTTTGTTTTTTTCGCATCGGCGTTCCATACTCCTAAAAAAGTTATTTATAGCGGAGCGCGCGCGTGTGTACGATACTACTTCTATGGTACGTGCCCATCGGGTCATGATGTCACATGAGGATCACAACACGGAGTTCACAGTTCGAATGTGCATGGTTTACATTCAAAGTCTTTGACTTACTAGTAAAACAAACTCGTTTTTACTTGGAAATTGAGGCTTAACTGAAATGCCTAAGAAATGCAGTGTAGCAGGATGCAGCAACACATCTCAGTGTTGATCCTCCATGATATAAACTTAACAAATGTTTGCAAATATTGAAAACAATCGAAATAATATCTCTCCGTCAACGTGAGTAGATGTACTCAGCGTGTACGTCTACTGCGATTGTCCTTATGTGACGCATGGGTGTCGATACTTACGTAATACCCATTCATCAGGGGGGTATGAATGAATAGATCACCCCCCTGATGAATGGGTATCAATGACAGATCGACGCCCATGATGTGACGTCACAAAGATGACGTCATTTTTCTTTGCCCGGACTAAATTTGTTTACGGGCGTTCCTAAAGTGAATTTACAAGTTGATTTTTGTTTATTTTATGAGGAAAATATGTTTTTATTAGTAATCTTCCTGAAAATCTACCTTAGATACAGTAAAACACAATTTTTAGGTAGTTTTCTAGTCTGTGGAGCTTTAACACCTGTAAATGTCTAACTCCACAAAACTTACTTTCAGCTTCCACATTTCTCTATATCTATCATTGATAATCATTCAGCTCAAGAGCGTCTACAGATGGTCATAAACGTCACAAGCGTCATACTGTAATTAGTTATAAAAGCTGAAGCAAATTTTCGCCTTTTTAACCAGGAAAGCAGTGTTCTTTTTTTAATGAGACTTTCACATATCATGCAGACATATCTTACAATGATTTTGGTATAGAATATAAGTCTCAAATGTCATTTTGGGCAATATCTGACACTTTACAGGTGCACCCTTAATGCAGTAGGAGGGCGAGATATTTACACGATTAGCGGTATTTGCACCCCTTTTTATATTAAAGGGATATGAGTTCTGGTAAAGAGAATACAGTTTTGGTCAAACTGAATTTTAGTAGCCAAAACCTTCACCATTACATTGCAAATTAATAGTTATAACTCCACCATGCTCGAAATAAATAAAACATTACAAACGACTAAGTAAAAAGCCTGTTATCATTCAAAAAAGAGCCGTTAAACTCAAGAGGGCGCTCTCTAAAAATTATTTGTTTCAACCATTTTAAATAAAATATTGTGCATGTGATGTTTTGTTGAAATAGTGATTAGATAGAGAGATAATTAACAACTATTCAAAGACCTCTTTGGTACATTTTTGAAAAGAGGAAGCATTAAAAAAAAAAATTAACGGCTGGTTCAAAATTTTCGAATAATTGTGGGGCCCCACAAATATCACAAATGGTTATATTTATGGATATTCTAGCCGTTTCTGAACCGATTTTGATCAAATAAAGTTTATTCTGTCATTAAAATTGTATGCTCTTTCAAATTTGACACTCAGTTTTTCATTATCTCACAAAAAATTTATTTTGTGTAGCGCCCTCTATACCAAAACTCAACTATCCCTTTAAACTGTACCTAAACTATTGCATTAGTTGAAATTGGGATTCAATGATGTTATTTTCAAATCTTATACTGTAATGCAGATATACCGCCCAGACCACGGAACTGGATAGTGCAGCCGCGTCGAGCGACGGACTTGGAATGAAGGCGAGCAGCGCCAACTTCGACTCGGCGGCTGCAAGTACGAACTTCGAGATGACAGCGGACAATACCACGGAATTAGATTTCAATCGCTTGTTGAAAACTCTGCAGACGAAACGATTTCTTCCCAACTTCTTCCTCCATGGGAGACCGAGAGGGACTGCGGGCGAATATTCGAGGGGCGACATTGTCTTCGTGCACAACGTGAAGGCCGGTGGTTCCAGCGTCAAATACGTACTGAAGAGACTCGCACAAGAATATGGCATGCCGATGGTAAATCCTTTTTATGTGTCTAATGTTTACCCTATAGTCACACCGTGAATTAGGACAAAGTTCAGGTTATTTGGGATGATGTCAATTATAAAATTTTCACTTTAATATCGACGATGTGGTGTTATATCAGTTTTAGTCTATTCAGATTAACCAGATTGACCTTCATGATATTGCCAACTGGTCAGCAGACCAGACAGAAACATCCCGAACCAGGAAGCAAGCCAACATTTGTCCATCGTTGGACCGATTTTTTCCATATTTGTTCTCCCAACGTTGCTCCCGACGTAAACTGGAAACGCTGGGACCAGCTTTTTTGCAACCGCCCAAATGACGTTGGTCCAATGTTGGCAAATATAACGATGGACTATCATCGATCAAGCGTTGATCCAACAAGTCTGTTAAACGTCACTATGAGTTTTGAGCTTCTGACGTTGGACCAGCGTTGGCATTCAAACAGATTCCAACATCCAACATGTTGCGAGATCACAATGTTGATCCAACGTTGGCTTGCTACCTGGGGAACTGCAATTTCCAATTGTCAGGTTGTCCCACATTATTTGACTAAAAACGCTAATACCAAGTACCTTCAACATTTTCGAGACCAATACCAAGTACCTTCAAAGTGGGAGAAGGGGGGGGGGGGGGGGGGGGAGGCGTAACATTTTTTCGAAGCCGAGACAAAGTACCTTCCGTCAAAAATGTTCTCAGCCGAGACCAAGTACTTTCAAAGTTTTTGAGCCCGAGACCGGAGATATTTAATTTTCGGGGCCGTTTTTAACATTTATTCCTATTTCTTGATATCAAGAATTAAATTCTTGATATCAAGAAATCGAATTCTTGATATCAAGAAATACATTCTCGATATCAAGAAATGCATGCTTGATACCAAGAAATACTTTTCTGTATTGGTAATACTTGATATCAAGAAATAAACTGATATCAATAATTCACTTATTGATATCAAGAAATAGAAATAAATGTTAAAACGGCTTGCCATAGATTTATACCAATGCGCACTGCATTCGTGGGTCTAGCCGTGGGGAGTCGTGTCCAATGTGACCACTTCTTTACAAACCAGTGGCGTAGACAGGTTCTTACACCTGGGGGGGGGGGGATGATTTGCCGTTCCGAGACCGATACCATTTTTTTTCGCGCCCGAGACCGCCTGCCAAAATCGTTTGAGACCGGGGAAATCGCTTGAAAGCCCTCTCATTGGCTCAGTGGGGGGGGGGGGGGGGGGGGGGGGGGGGTAGATGTTAAGATGGTCGTGACCAGGCGGACCGAGGCGGACCGGAAGCAGTTTTGGATGGGGGGAGGGCAAAACCTATGGGGGCTCACGATTTTGTGTGTGTAGGGGCTCCTGCCAACCACACTCACAGTGTTGCCAACTTGTGAGAGTGGCACATTGCAAGTAGCGAAGCGACCAAGCCCGAGGGAGCGAAGTGACTGAGCCGGGGGAGGGTGTGGGATGGGGGTGTCCCCCCTCCTACGGTAGGGAGCTTTTGCATTTTTGAACTTGAAATTGTGCAATCTGGTGCCCACCTAGATGGGGAATTCGGGCTTAAAATTGACTGTATCTGGGAAAGCGTGTTATGATTTGATCGACCAGAAATTTTAAATATATTTGCACGAAGAAAACAAATAATTGACACACTAATAAATAATTATGCACCCCAACACAGGGAGGGAAATTACTAAGCGGGGGAGGGTTTGGGAGGGGGGTGTCCCCCCTCCTACGGTAGGGAGATTTTGCATCTTTGGACTTGAAATTGTCCAATTTGGTGCTTACCTAGATAGGAAATTCGGGCTTATAACATTGACTGTATCTGGAAAAGCGTATTATGATTTGATCGACCAGAAATTTGAAATATTTTTTCACGAAGATAACAAATAATTGACACACTAATCAACATGCACCCCAACACAAACACAAATATTGTATTTATATTTAGCGTCATACACGGTTCCAACATCACCATATGCCACGTTATGTATGATCTCACAACTAAGCCTATTGCCAAGAATGAGTCCCGAGGGGCGAAGCTACCGGGGCTGGGGCAGAGCCAAATAGGGAGGATTTGAGAGGGGGTATCCCCCTCCCACGGAGAAGATTTTGCATTTATATAATATACTTGAAATGGTGCAATTTTTTGCACGTCACACAAGCAGCCAGAGAAATGCCAGCCTACACTGGAACTACGTGGCCCGGTATACAGAAAAGAATACTCACCCCAGACCATACGCAAGTTACACAACAAACTGAGATAATCTATTCGCGCGCGAAGCGCGCAGCGAACATTGAAAATGGATGTACATGAATCACTTTGTTAACGCTAGAATTAACAAATCTTAGCTCGTACAACTAATGTTTTCTTTCCCACTCGTATACAGATACACAACAAAATATATATATCCTCCCTAAAACCTGGGGGGATGAATGTACATGCCATCCCCCACCTTGTGAGGTGGGGGATGCATCCCCCTCACCCCCCCCCCCCCCCCCCCCCCCCCGTTGTCAACGCCCATGTTACAAACTAATAGTTATAACTCGAAAGGAATACAAAATTACATAATGACTTGGTAAAGATCCTGTTATACTTGATACTTCATGTACTTGGTACTTGGTAGTTTAATCCTCCAAAACACTCCATAGGAGTTTTTACTGGAGGTGGGTCCGAGAGAGTGGTTAGCCCCTAAGGACAGAAGGGTCCTTAGCAAGCGCATTCTGGAATGTATTAAAAAAGAGCTGTTAAAACTTAAGACGGCGCTCTCTACACACCGATTTTGATCAAATAAAGTTTATTCTGCCATTAAAATATTATGCTCTTTCAAATTTTACACTCAGTTTTTCATTATCTCACAACTAATAATTGTATGTAGCGCCCTCTCTATCAAAACTCAACTATCCCTGGTACAAATGGTATCGAGACCGGCTAAAATTGAAAGGGGGGAGGGGGTTCAAACCCCCTAAAACAACCACTTTTAGGTACCCATCCCCCATGGGTACGCCTAAGGTAAGAAGTAAAGGAAGTGCATAATTATTGTTCCCCCAATAAATGGTTGGCTCCCTTTCCACAATAATTTAATCAACGCCTGTCGAATTCACCACAAATAATAAAGGCCATGGCAATGAATAATGTTTCTCTATTTTATCCCGAAAAAATGTTCATACCACTCTTGTTTTGCCCGTCTTGTTTGGTGCATGTGACAAAATAAATGCTATAACTGTTATTATATGTTGCATTGATTTGTTCCGTCCCTATCACTGGCGTAGATCTGTGCGTTTGATACATAATTGTTAAGGGGAGGATGAACTTAAAAATAGAAGCACCCCCTACAAATTATATATCACTTATTATATGCTAGTAGTAAGCTATGTCAACATGTTGTATCGATGTTATCTGTAACCATTATTAAGTGTTTATTATATTGTATCCGAGTCTCCATCGTATTATCAATACAATTACTTTCTTAATCTCCCCAAAACATTTTCATAAAGGTGAGTCTATTCGATGCCGAGTCGACAAGGAATGCAACCGAACAGCTCGCCAACGCCGCTGCTACTAACCCGGGGAATGTCATCAGTACTAGTCCGATGACCATCATGGGCGGATGCTCCTTCGGCGTGTGTGACGTGCTGGGGGCGGGAGAGAGTCCGCGGCCGTGCTCGTACATCACTATGATCCGCCACCCCGTCGACCGAATCATCTCAATGTTCCTCTTCTGCAAACAGCCAGATCAGCCATGCTCCGATTACGACATTCCCAGGGACGGAATAACTCTCGAGGACTGGGCCGTGGTGCGCGGCAGCCATTTCTTCCGGCAACTCACCGCCGAACCCGCTTTCTGCGAGATCCAGCGTAGTCTCCAGAACACGACCCAGCGACGCGCGGTGCTCAACCTCGTCCTTAACAATCTCGCCAACTGGTTTTCCGCCATCGGCATCACCGAGGAGTTCGACGCCTCGCTCCGCATGTTTGAGACCGTCTACCAGCTGCCGTTCACGAAGATGCTCGACCACCCGCTCAACGAGGGCAAGTTGAAGAACGAATTGGAAGATGGGCAGATCACGGAGATGAGAGAGGTACTACTGAGCAACCCCGTAGTCATGAACGCGTTGCACGAAGACTTGATGATATACGAACGGGCGAAGGAAATCTTCGAATTACAGAAAATTGTAGCCTAGTGTCAAAATGTAAAAAGATGATTGAATTTTGCGTGGAAATACATTAGCTTTTTAGGCAGACAAAGGAACGTATTGTAGCCTAGATTATGTTGGAAGTAATTTGAACCGTTAATTGAAAGTACTATGTCAATAGATGCACATTCAAGTAAAAGGCAATAAGTGTCCTTAGTTCAATTTGGAAACCTTGCTGTATAATGTTTACTTTAGAACTACATAATCATTTTAAATATTCTGACTTATCACATTGCTATCATTATGCGCCCATGTCTTTACCTGTATACCGTTTTAACTTGTTTGATTTCATGATAAACATTCTAAACTAATTAAAACCACTTACAAGTGGTTTTATTTTATCGAAATGATCATTGGTTCCGTGTATGTACATGTATTTAAGTTAAATTTGGCAAAGTTAAAGGGGAGCCAAACGCTAGAATTTTCACATACTCGTACTGTTATAATATAAAGTGCATAATCCCCGTCATTTGTAGCTGTATATTATTCCCTCTTGGGTATCATTGATAATGGACATAATCTGTTTGTTTTTTAAAACCAATATTACCTGTTTTGACTGGACACTGACTGGAGGCTGCCATGTTTTCCAACTGTACGATATGAAATGTCATCTGACCATGCAATAATAATAGCAGGTTACGTAACCACTGACATAGCAGCATATTCAACAACAGCGGTTACATAACCCGCTTGTGTTAGTGCATGCTCACATGCACTCAGATGACGTTTTATGCGGTACCGTTGGAAATCATGGCAGCCTCGAGTGGTCATTAAACAAAACAAAAAAAACAGTTGGATGGGGTTTCAAAAAATCTGATTATTTCCACTATTAGTGATACACAAAAGGAAATATGCGAATAGAAGTTACTAAAATTCTGCAATTCTCAGCAGTTATCCAACTTTTCGTTTCCCAGATTTAATGGACCACTTTACATGTGTATTGTTTAAAGGGATGCCTGTAAAATGTCTAACTCCACGAAAATTACTTGGAGCTTCCTCTTTTTTCTTCTACCGTGTTGTGTAGCTTATGGTAAGAGAAGAATAAAATAGGGTAAGATTTTTTTTTCAAATGCCCCTTTAGTAATGACGATATCTATCATTCAGCTCAAGAGCGTTAATGGACGGTCATAAACCTCATAAACGTCATACAGTAATTCGTTGTAAAAGCTGACGCATATTTTCGCTTTTTTTAACCAGGAAAGCAGTGTTCTTTTTCAATGAAACTTTCACACATCATTCGGACATATCTTACAATGATTTTGGTACAGGATTGAAGTCTCAAATGTCATTTCGGGCAATATCTGACACTTTACAGGTGCACTTTTTTTTCATTTGAAACATACAAATACAAATGAAATCAATTTTTGGTGAATTGATTACGTTTTCATTCTAATCAATTTTTATTTTTTTTATATTTTTTTATACCGAAACTGATTTGCATAATTTTGACAATAATAACTATATCAATTATCACAATAACTACTTCATAATAAATACCAATCATGATTCTTTCAAACAGGACGTCAATGACTATAGTCAAACATACTCAACTGAACAATACATTTGATGTATTATCTCTCGTGTAATAGTAATTTTCGTAGAAAATGATTCAATACAGAATTTGACATCTTAGATTGAAAATTGCATGTTTATGTACCTCTCATTGCCGAGATGTTTCTCGGTGAGAGAAAGCTACACCTGAAATGTTCGGGTTCCATCTGGAATGGGTTAAATTACTGTACAAACAATGGAAATCCTAAGATACTTGCAAACTCTACAAATATAATGTTATCAAATGTCGCTTTATAAGATACAAACTACAATTTTGACTGATACATACCATTCAATACCCATATCTTATACATAGTTAATACATATAAAATGTTATTGACTTTAAAAAGTGTCTTACTTATGGAACATTGTAGCACATTATAAGGGGACGTCTTACAGTTTTGGTTTAGAGGGCGCTTCAATAAATGCGTTTTGTGAGGCAATAACAAACTAAGTGTAACATTCGAAAAAGCGCACAATATTATAAATAAATTATTTATTTTTGTTCATCAAAATCGGTTCAGAAACAGTTGTTATATTCATAAACATATCCGAATGGAATAAGTGTTGGGGACTAACTTTTAATCAATAATTGAAAAACAATATGTTATAAATCCTACACTTTTTGGAAAATTACCAAAATTGTTTCAACATTATTCATGTTATTTGTTATGATCTCTCTATTGACAAATTATGATAATAGAATATCTGTTAACAGCTGGAAAGAGCATACAATTATTATGACAGAACAGACTTTATTTGATTTAAATTCAGTTCATAGACGGCTGAAGTATCCATTAATATAACAATTTGTAACTATTGTTGGGCACCACAATAATTTAATAACTCTGAACCAGCTGTTAAAAAAAAAGAAGATGCTTACACTTTTCAAGAGACGTCATAAATAGTTTTGTTTTATGATCTCTCAATGTTATCATTATTTTTACACAACTTCTAATGTACAACGTTGTATCAAAAATGGTTGAAAACATTTAATATTTAGAGAGCGCCCTCTTGAATTTTAACGGCTATTTTCGAATGATATCATTTTGTTTACTTAGTCGTTTGTAGTTTTGTATACCTTTCGAGCAGGGTGGAGTTATAACTTCTAGTTTGTAACCTAATGGTGCAGGTTTTGGTTACTAAAATTCAGTTTGATCAAAACTGTAGGGCCTACTCTCTATACCAGAACTCTACTATCCCTTAATGATAACTTGTAAACACATGCCATCTATCTGCTGCTTAAAATTGAATATAATACATGAAAAACATTTTCTTTTATAAAGCAATATTTAAGTACACGCCCTACTACACAATGCAGTACAGCGATCCCATATTTCATCAGATGATAAAACAGTTGTTAACTTTGCTGTCGGGAAAATCATGGCATGTTTCCCTCGGGATTTTAAATGCTACTGAGGGAAGAGTAATAGTCCCGAGACGTAGTCGAGGGACTTATTTTCTTCATTCCGTGCTTTTCCCTCCACCACCAATTAACAACTGTACACTGTATCCAGGGAATGGGTTTCGTGTTATTGGTAAGGGCCTTTAGCTTACAAGTCGTTGAATCGATGTCCTACCACAAGTGTATTATTCAAGGAAACATTTGGGCTCAAATGCAATGCGTTTAACCAATGTGTATACCAATGTCATGATTGTGCCAGAATGATCCATTCTACCAATCACACGGGAGGGAAACGATAACCGGTTTTCCAATATTATACGTTATTATTACTCGCATTGTAAATTGGTTTATTGGCGGCCTCGGGCTGTACAATTCTTATTTCTGTAATTGATGTAAAAATATATATAGACCATATAGTATACCACATACTGCACCCAATACGACGCCATGTTCTCCGCATGTCCATACGTCTACTCCCCTTACCCTCATATCGTAATACATGAACAGAAACACAAACGCTATGATTAGAAAGATAATTAGACCGTCCACCTTCGGTCTACCAGCTGCTACTGCTGCTGTTGCTGGTGCTGCTGCTGCTGTTGTTGCTGCTGCTGTTCCTGATGTTGATGCTGTTGTTGCTGATGTTGTTGCTGCTGTTGTTGCTGATGATGTGGGTGGGTTCACAGCCCCTGAAAATATAAAGCAATGAAACATATGAATAGTTACCGATTTTGATCATTCAAAAGGTAATGTATATGGAATTTTCCTACGCAAAGAATGAATGATATTTGTCTGCCAATTGATGGCATTGTTGGTGTGAAATCATGCATTTTATGACAAAAGGTGTGACAACAAATCTTGCACTTTTGTGATTTGTGTTAGCTTATACACGAATAACAAGAGAATCACGCATGTTTCTGAACTTTCAAGGACCACTTATTGCATTTCACTCTATGTTCTACTTTTAATAAGCATCACAATTAACAGGACATAGCTTCGGCCACTCTAATCCCCAACAATTTCATATTGAAAGGCATATTGTTTCATAAAAATGCATGCTTTTGGAAAATGGTTCCACTAAGAACAATGCGGCAGTAGTACTAAATAACATAACAGATTTGTGAATTAGGGCAACTCCATAAAATATGGTTGCCATAGAATTATATTTTTACCATAACAAATGTATTTTCTGATACAAATTGCAAAAAGAAAGTTGCATATAAGTTTTATATGGCATATTGGGTACATTTTGTATACGAGTAAGCATCTTCATTGAAATTGACCCGACACACACATCTGTTATGTAATTCAGTATTACTTCTGCATTGTGCTCAGTGGAACCATTTTTCAAAAACATGCATTTTTCTGAAACAATAAGCCATTCAAAATGAAATTGTTGGGGATAATAGTGGCCAAAGTCATGTCCTGTTTTAATCTCTATTGGAGTTGGCCTAATTCACAAATCTGTTATGTAATTCAGTACTACTGCTGCCTTGTTCTTAGTGGAACCATTTTTCAAAAACATGATTTTTCCTTGCAATATGAAATTGTTGGGGATTATAGTGGCGCAAGTCGTCCCATTTTAAGTGTGATGCTTATTAAAAGTAAAACATAGAGTGACATATAATAAATGAAAGTTCAGAAACATGCGTGATTCTCTTGTTATTCGTGTAGAAGCTGGCACAAATCCCAAAAGTGCAAGAATTTTGTTCACATATTTTGTCATAGAATGCATGATTTAACACAAACAAAGCCATCAATTGGCAGACACATACCATTCCTTTTTTTACGTAAGAAAATTCCATATCCATTACCGTTTGAATGATCAAAATCGGTAAAATACTTTTTGAGACATATGAACAAATGCTAGGGGGACTTATTATTTTATGAGTAGTGTATATTGCTCGAAAAATCAGAAGCTATTATATACCTGAAATAGACCCGATGGATAGAAATCAACATGCGGATATATGCGAGGGATCACCGAGGTGATGCAGCTTTTTAAAATAACAAATTCAAATATAATAGAGAAACTGACCAGAAATATATAATACGATTGAAAAAGAGCAACGAAAATGGCATTCCAACCTGACCATGCCACCAGGTAGAGTGGTCAAACCGATCATGCCGATTGGGATGGGATGGAGTGGGGCACTCAAGGTAGTTGTGGAGGAGGTTGGGACACATCATTATGTATTTCTTTATTTCTAAAAGGAGTTCCCCCAAATTGTTATTGTTTTATCAACTTATTGGAGACACGTGTCCCCATTGCCCCTACCCCAGCTACGCCACTGTCTTGGGAAATCATATCAAATTGCTTTGTTTGTATTGTCCCTTGTTTCAATCATGTCGTTATTCATTATTTGATTGTATCAATTTGAAATGCAGCTGTACAGTGGTTTATTATTTTAACAGAGTGTCCTGTATCAGCATGCTCATAGGACTGTTATCGCACATGACTAGGACCAAGGGGCATAGGTATGTTGCCTTCTGCTTACCTTTGAACTCATCTGGGAAGTGTATCTCTGCTACACTCGAAAGCCCGGACGTTTTCATAGCTTCGACCATCTCTTTGACCTGGAGTCCAGACACCTTGTTATCTCGCCACTCATGTAGCATCCTGAGCGTCCCCTCCGAGTTCTCCTGGTACGCCGCATTGGTCCTCGCGAACCGGTCGATATCAGTAGCAGAAAACCCCAACTTCCCACCTAAGGCTTTTAGTTGATCCCTTCGTATATCTTTTGCTAGTTTGAGCATGATATTGTCTGCTATGCCGGCGCGTCGTCGCTCCATTATGGTGGGCTAGCTGATGATTACAAGAGACAAGATGAACAAAAATGAAACATATTAAGTAGGCAGTAGAATAACATTAAACTACTGTTTGGTAGCTATGATGAACTGCAATCGACTGGCAATCTCAAAGCATTGAAATGACTTTCTTGTTAAATCTTAATGACCATTACCATAAATAGGTCTCCAAAAGGATTGCGATTTGTATTCATAATCCTCGAAAATGAACATTCTACAACAGAAAAATAAGTTCAATTCAGGACTGTCAACCGAAAAATGAGTGGCTAAAGCACGTACACCAAATACTTGTCTACCTCCATGACATAGGTGTTACACTCAAAGAGATCTAGTAACATTGTTGACATGTGCAAACAGTGATGAATGGTTTATAAAATGTATATTTTTGTGATCTGATGTGTCCGCTGGGTATTGTGTGAAAATGTTCAGGTTGAGTGGATGGGATATGGCCGATTTATTAACTAACTCATTGCACTGACTGTGTTCACAGTTATAACTGTTCAGTGGATACCTACAATCCAAACACTTCAATCGTAAATATCTTTCTAAAGAAAGGGAAATTCGACAAACCGAAACATGTTCCATGCTTCAATTGGTAATACAAATACAAAGAGATATGAGGAAACAGCTATAGTTCCAAGTTAGATTTTTGGATTTGGACAATGTTGCTAGATCCTTTTAAGATCAGTCCCCAGACCTACATTTTGCATGTTCAAAGAAATGTTTATTTTCAAATGTTGCCATCTTTTTCACTTATTCCCATACGTCTCAGTTTTCAAACCAACTTTTCTGCAGAGGTTCATTCATAAGGATGATTTACCCTTTTTGTAGTACTTGTACAACGTTGTCAACCCGATAATATTAACGATTGCGATTTGTATTACAATGAGCAATGCGTCCAATTATTCCAGCATTATACTTATAATCTATAATGATAATAATAATAATAATAATTTCTCATAAAGTCTCAATGCGAACTTAATATATGCAAATAAAAGAGAGATGACATCTATGTAATAATAAATAGCGTTATGTTTAAAATATTTAATGGGAAATATATTTCAAATATTAACTATGACATTACTGAACTTTGTAACACGTACCGGACTTTGATACTGATTGATTATGAAATAATAATGAATTATTTTTGTATTTATAATATAAACATACAATAACTGATATAAATAGTCTATGTTGATTTTTGAAGGGATCTAGTAACTTTGTTGACATGTGCAAAGATTGATGAGTGGTTGTTACAATGTATACTGTTGTTATATAATATGGTATGTCCACTGGGTGTTGTGTGAACATTTCCATGGACGTTATATAGCCGAGTAATGAGCGAACGTAAAAAGGTGATATTCACTGACTCATTGCACACAGGTTGTACACGAGTTTCGCTGTCTAGTGGATAATTTAACATCTGAACACTTCAATCGTCAATACCTTTTTAACGAAAGGGAAATTCTAAAAACCGAAACCTGTCCCATGCTTTTATTGTTAATACGAATACATCAAGTCAAGGGGGAACCGCTAGAATTCCAATTGGATTTTGAGGATTTTGACAATCTTACTTATATAGTCCCTTTAAATAAGGAAATCCGTTACTGATTAAACTTTATCTACATCTAACATCTAACCGTTTTTAATATGGATCAATTTGGATAATCAGTTTGTATTGTTTTTCATAAAATAATAAAGCCTTATTATAAGCAGATTTTTTTCAGAGAAATATCGAGTTTATTTTATCCATTCATTATACAACATGTATGGTTTAGATCATGAAACCGTTAATAAATGAATAAATGGATGTAAATCGTACAATTTGTCTCAGGTTTTAAAGCCTATGATCGTTAATAACGATTACGTTATTACGGTTCCCTTATAATTAAGTATTTTAAATCGACCAACACACGTCATACATAAATTATATTCATGAACGCAATTACCAACATGTTGTTCAACACTAATACATTATTTGTTATGCTTTCATGTTCAGGCGTGCGAAAACACGTCTATTCCATTAATAAGGCCCTCTAGCGTTCAAAAGTGGTAAGTCTTGTTGTTGTTAAAGGGGAATTAACCCTTATCTTTTTGACTTACTGGATGTGATGAGAGCATAACTACTATCATTGCTAGTCCCTTATTTCCTCATGAATAT
Source organism: Echinarachnius parma (assembly GCA_037951105.1). Taxonomy (NCBI): domain Eukaryota; kingdom Metazoa; phylum Echinodermata; class Echinoidea; order Clypeasteroida; family Echinarachniidae; genus Echinarachnius; species Echinarachnius parma. Next base: position 61,082 of record JBAMJV010009471.1, read on the forward strand.
TCCCGATTACAAAAATAATCAATATTGTATGGACCACTGTCGTCTGCTTTCAATGCCCATAGGAGGCGGCCATTTCTTCCACTACTCGCGGTGAAATGACGTGGCAGGCGGAGAACACAATAGCATTATCGTAACCCGCTATTGTGTTCTCCGCCTGACACGTCATTTTACCGCGAGAAGTTGAAGAAATGGCCGCCTCCTGTTGGCATTGAAAGCAGACGACAGTGGGCCATAAAATATTGATTATTTTCATTATTGTGAATATTCATGAGGAAATAAGTGACTAGAAATGATAGTAGTTATGCTCTCATCACATCCAGTAAGTCAAAAGGATAAGGGTTAATTCCCCTTTAATGTGTGGAATATGCACGTCGTGATTACCGGTGGCCTGAAACACAAAATAGGATTCCTGCCGACACAATGTCCAAAGAAGGGTTATTGAAAAAAGATTTTGCATGCCCTCAAACTTTGCTGGATCCTGACCCATATTAAACATGGATTAAATAATTTTTCTGTGCACTGGAAAGACAAGATTGTGCCGCAAATGTCGATACCAAATTTATTTGGGCTCAAAAATAAAACATTTTCACAAGTTTGAGTCCAAAGTTGGTGCTAAATCCTAAAAATTATTAGAATGAGTTACGATAAAGCTGTATGCTGTGTCACGTGACCTTTGCATAAACGTGAATTTTGTCCTGTATTCGCGGAGCTCGAATTGTTTTGGAGATTCGATGTTGCCCCACCTATTGAAATTGGTGATGGATGTTTGATTTGTTTGTTCTTCACTCGTCTTGAGACTTGACTCTGTCTCTGCTCTTCGAAAATATTGAATTTGTCGACATTCGACATCCATTGTTTAACCCATACCACGGCATGACTATAGATATATGTATATCCTATATGAACATGGCCCGGGGCCTAGGTCGGCATTTTTCTCAGTTTGTGTGACTGAGTGTGAGAGACAGTGAGTATACTGTATACACAATTGAAGTTGACTTTTATTGTTACTTGTAGTTGTAGTTGTAGCACATTATTTCATACTAGTAGTAATCTAATACAACAAAGTCTAGAATGTCTACATTTTATTTATGATCTGTGATGGCTGCTTGATGTTTTATCTTACTCAATCCGTACAGTTTCCATAGTGCATGATGCAAAATCATTGCACTAACTTTAAAGGAAATGTTGTCTTTAGTTAATAATGAGACTGAGTCAAGCCATTTCGTTTTCTTCATTTTTCTGATTGGAATATTCTGACTCGACATACGTGTCTTTAAATTTGGCTCTGCTGTTAAAATACTGACAGTGCATACAATGTTCAGATTCATGTCGTGTCTAGAATTGTTGAATGTTGATTGTTTTTTTTTTCTTCCCCTCTTTCTTCTAGCTGTGGCCTGACATTCGCTATCGATTCGGTGGATTGGGATGTGATCATGTTGTCGCGGGATCGGTCGCCCTCACCTTACTCCCCGACGGCAGCGGCGCTCCTGATGCGATGCTCCCGCGGGCGTCTGCGGTGGGCCCAGGCAACAGACATACTGCTGAGCTGACGGGACGGCCGGATCTCCCGGTGTGCTGGTCTGCTGGTGATAGGTGCTTGCTGGCGACCGGCTCGTGGATTCAATTAATATACTAACTGGTACACTACAAACTATACTGCGATACTACACATTGATGCAACAGTGATATACGACGAAACACTATATAACGGTATGCAAACGATACTAGAAACTGTACTGAAGACTGTCTGGGTTTCAACTCACTAAACAATACATCACCCAGGCCTTATGGTATATACCTTTCCCAAGGCCATTTAGCAGGCCCGACATACCCCCTTTCCTGGCTCAACTATTAATAGACTTCGAGAAAACATTTAAATCATTGATATTGACAATGATATTGATGCTGTAGTTCTGTATAGGGACAAAAAGTGTGAACAAATCATAAAACATTTAAGAATATTGACACGAATTCAGCGTAAGTTGGGAGTTGGCGAGATCTTCATCAAAGTTTGGATGGTAAACATCAAAAGCGGCGTAATCAGTGGCGAGGCGAGGGATCTCATTGGAGTCGCTGAAGGACGCACTACTATTTGCAACATCATCGTAGGCCAGGTTTCGGATGTCAGCGACGTGGAAGGGGAAGAGAGCGTCGTCATCCAGGCAGTCATCTTCGAGAAGATGGATGTGGCAAGCGCGACTTTGTGGGCGACATCACGCTTCGCGACAACGACAATATCAGGAAATGGACTCTATTGTCAGCGTACTTATCTTTGGTACGCTGGTATGAAGTCTAACTTCAGGTATGAAGTCTAACTTCAGGAAGCATAACAATTCAGAGACCCTGAGAAACTGAACAGTGCAAAGTTGCAGATTTCTAGTGCACAGTAGAAACAGTGCTTGTTTTAGCACAGTCATGGAGTTGGACACATCGTGATTTGAGAAAATGTGTAACACTGAAATGAAAACATGGACACATATATCTATCTATCTATCTATCTAGCCTATGTCTCTCCACTGCAGAAGGAAGGCCTCTTCATCACCATTCCATCTTCTTCTATCTTGTGCTAGTCCCATCCATGTAACACCCCAAAATTCTTTGATGTCATCCATCCAACGTCTACTCTGTCTGCCTCTTCGTCTGGTTTGTGTTATTGGTGACCAGTTAGTTATATTATGTGTCCATCTATTATCTTTACGTCTTGCAAGGTGGCCTGCCCATCTCCATTTCTTTGTTTTTATTTCCTGTATGATATCCCTGGCATTGTTTTCTTTCTTAAGTCCTCGTTTCTGACCTTGTCTCTTCTTGTAACTCCTACCATAATCCTCTCCATTGCTCTTTCTGTGACTCTAAGCTTCTTGTCCAATTTCTTAGTTGTTGCCCAAGTCTCTGCCCCGTAGGATAGTACCGGAATTATGCATTGATTGAAAATTTGTCTTTTGAGGGAAATTGGAAGATTCTCATCTCGGAGTATAATGCTGAGTTTCTCAAATTTCACCCAAGCTAGCTGTATTCTTCGTCGCACTTCTCCTGCTGTTTCATTTTCAAGAGTTGATGTTTTTACCGAGGTATACGTAACTATCCACCTTCTCAATTGTCATGCCATCAACTGCAATTGTATGGTCTTGTAGCTGGTTGCTCATCATTACTTTACATTATATCACCTTTTTAGAAAATAGGACTAAGCTGAAATTAGACTAAACATTTAAAAGAAAATAACACTTGAATTATTAGTTCAGATAATTTTTTGTTTTGTTTCTGCATTGTGAAATGAACAGTTTATGAACTTTGATTCACAAGAAGGAACATTTTAATTCAAGTTAAATCGCTGAGATATTGAGCTGAACTTGGACTTTGAACATTTTGATTCATTTCATGCAAGCAATCTCAGCTCAGAAAGACTGTTCAGAAAGACCTGTATGTATATCTACAGTTTTGTCAGTTAGCTTCTACTCAGTGATGAGTATAGATGACTTTGAATACCGTGTACAGTATGACATTTTTTAATGAACTGAAATCAATGTTTCTGTACTAGGGCTGAATGTATGTACATTTACCTATACATGTACTCTTTCAGGAATATTTTTTTTTCGGGGGCTCCCTTTTAAATTTTATGGAAGTTTTTGTGGGCTACTTATTCAACTTTCGGGGGCATCAAATTTCTGGGGATATTTCTTTCTAATATCAGGGACTACTCAGGGCTCGCCACTCACACTGGCCCATTAGCCCGGGGCCAGTGAAATTGCACCTTGGGCCAGCAAAAATGTATAAAATACATATTTGGGTGGCCTGAGGGGGCAAGCAGATTTTCAACCTGACATGGACAAAATTAGGCAATTTGCGGCTTGATCAGGAAGAGTGATATTTTGAATAGTAAAAAGTTTACGAAATAAAATCTTGGGGCCAGTGAATATTTCAATCGAGCAATCAGAAATAGGGAAAAACTCATTTCACTGGCAAAAAACGGCAAAAAGGCAGTGGCAAAAAGATGAGTGTGGAGCCCTTGGCTACTATTTACATGTAGATCTAATGGTGTAAGTGATCATCGGATCTGCATTCATTGTTCGATCATGATCCATTTTGATCATGCAGAAAAAAAGGTGGATTTTGTTTTCTTTTTCTTTTCCCCCTGTAATTATTTGTTAAATGTAAATCTCAGGTCGATAACTCTTGTGTGCCTGTTAAACACAGTGTTCAGTGTTATTACCTTAAATGCAATCCAGTGATTGATCAGATAAGTTAGCATGTTTCATACTATTTGATAAATAAGATTATTTTATTCATGTTGGTTTACAAGTTTTATTATCCATACAGTGCACTTGTTAAATGATAATTTTAAATGTATGGTAAATATGTTTGACTATTCCATGTTTACATCTAGTCCATGCCTTAGCTTGTTGCATGTACAAGTACACATTGTACAGGAGTGTGTAATTATATTCATGTATTCATTTCTGTCAAGGTTGTTTGGAAAGTAATATTTTCATATTCTGTATGATTTCAACTTTCTGTAAAGATATAATTTGGCTAATATTGTTTTTTTCTTTGAAGCAAAACTTTAAGCGTTACAATTACATGTATGTGTATGCGTGTCATGTGTTGGTGTGTAGGTGCATTTGCATGTGTGTGTATGTATAATAATAATAATAACAAATATTAAATCTAAACAAATTTACAAAAAAAGTATGTATGTATGAATGTATGTATACTTATGTATGTATACTTATGTATGTATGTATACATTGTATGTATGTATGTATGTATGTATGTATGTTTGTAATGTATGTATATATGTATGTATTTTATGTGTGTGCTTGTTTTTGAACATACCAGATATTTACGTGGCACTTTTTGTGATGTATGCAATGTTTATGACGAGATATATGATGTAATAATATTGTTTCAGTAAAAGGGGGAATTAATTTCCAGATTTCTTGCTTTTACCAATCATTTAGTGTTCTTTATTAGTTCCTTTATATTCCACTGTCATTTGGAGGCTTGATAGGTGGAGATGAATGTAATCTATTGACAAACTGCCCCTTCATGTAGCTCTGTAGGATTGTTTGGGCCTCATTTTACACCCAGTTTCTGAAGCACTTTGACATTAAGGAACCTGTTTGGCCCTGTATTGACTTATTTGACTATATCAAAATTGCCACCTAATAGTAAAACGTTACAAACTTTGAACATAAAATGTGTAAATATCTACAAAATGTATCCCTAATCAATGTCATAAATCCTAAGCACGCTCATACATACTGGAAGAACACAAGAAGGTAAAAAATGCCTGCATACATAAATCACTATAATTATACTCAATATTTTTTCCCACACTTGGAATACAGTACGTGGGACTGCAGTGATCATATCCTGACTGAATTTCGTCCATAAACATGTATATGAGAGTTGTTATCGTTTGTTGGATATCCATACAAATATTTATCTAAGGTTATTTCATCCGTTTGTACCCTAAAACTACAAATAATGATGACTGTTTATTAAATAAATTACATTTTCATAGTTATTTTGCGCTAGCAGAATACGCCCCAGTCCGAAGGGAATGACGTAATTCCTCTCGGCCGCTGACTGACCAATCACAGAGCAGGATATCGTCTCTTCACAACGGTCGGTTTTTGACATTGTAGTTGGGTTAGATTTTGCTGGATCATGACCCATATTAAAACATTTACACCCCCATGTTTATATTTCCGGAAAGGGGAATTAATTGCGATTATATACGTTAGACTTTCATTTGGGCTCAAAAATAAAACTATGTGTCAAAATTCGAGTTGTTTTCAAAGTTTTTGTCTTTGTAAAAAAAACAAATTTTTAACGTGGAAATTGAATTATTTACAGGATTCGTATAATAAATATACTTAGATATTCAGTAACTCCAGATATTTACTATGATATTGCAAAAAACAGAGCGCAAAAAAGTGATAAAATAAAGGAGATATCGTCGTTTGAAAAAAAAAAGTGCCTACGGTAAGGGTCAAACCGGAGTCGGTACGCTGTATTAATGAAATCCCCGCTTCAGTACAGGGCCGATCTTCCTCTGCCGTTAGGCATACGTGTTTTTATACCGCGCTCGTTTATGAAACATTACACAGTATACATGCTATATTGTTATTAGCATTATGTTCCCGTTCGGTAAAAATGATCAACGGATTAAAATAATTGCACACCAATTAATTCACAAAACCGGTATTTATTATTTTTACCATTTATGACATTATAAATTTAATCCCGCAAATTGTCTCTCATTATAAAGTGGACTTACCAGATGGTAGACAAAATACGTTGAATATAGGCTAAAAGTCCCTGCTATGCATACAGGTTGTCTTGTGAACAGACTATGTCAAAATGGCGCGTTCGTGTTACGCCGCAGCGAGTCGCGACGCCGCACCGATACAATGTGAGAGGCTGCCCATGTCTCACTTTTCATTTGACTGCATTTAGCATGTGGGTCGCCGGGAAAATGCCAATAACGACCCACATTGTCTTCTTCAACAATGATATAATATAATTTATAAACTTTGTATTTATATCAAAATATTGCTACATACAAATATTATTTAAATCCTACCATGCCAAAAATATTAATGTGATCCATTATATTTGTCAACATTTTGTCTAACATCGCATATTATTTAGCCCAGTAATCTCTTCTCTACCTTGTTGTTTTGCTCATTGTAACAACATGAAATGAGCTTGATTGTTAAAATGTCTCCCTGGTTATTAAGATATGTATGATTGAATTAAAACGCGTTAAAGAACGATTTTCGATTGATATGAAGTCAAAAATCAATGGGTTAAAACTTACATCAATTTTAAATCCTTTTCCCTAGCTAAACAATGACCATTACTCTATCACTGTGCCCCCCCCCCCCCCCCCCCCCATGGTGCTACCCCACTGGTCATATTATGGCTCCGTCGTTGTTCTGGTCTGTTTTCTTACATATTCATCATCCCATATGACAGTAATTTGTCATTATGGCTCTTTGCATTTGACTGAGGATTATGATCATGCTCCATCTTGTATGGCGCCAGCAATTCAACAGCACCCTCTCTTCCAATGTGTATGGACTTCGGACGACCAACATAAAGAAAAAGTAAAATAAAGAAAGGGACACCAAATATGGCAACCTGGAATTTTGTTGGCTGCAAATTTAAATTTACTATGAAAATATAGTTGCTTAAGAGCGTACATCGTTACCGTACAGTTTTTCGTATGTAAAGGTTATGCTGTATAGTGTATACGCATTATATTTCCCCGCACATCGCATTGTCACTCGTGTGGGACTGACTCCTCCGATCATGACTTAAAGGGATCTAGTAACATTGTCAAAATTGACAGAACTTACATAAACTCTAACGGTTCTCACATATCTCATTGTAACCTAGAGGTAACATTGATCAGATGTCGGTTTTCCGAATTTCTCCTTCGTCATAAAGATATTTATGATTGAAGTGTTTGGATTTTTACTGATGTAGGCTATACTTTAATCTGTGTACAAAGTATAAGTGCCGTGCTTAGTGGCAATACCACCTTGCATTTTCGCTCAATACTCGGGCATATGACATTTGGTTGCCGTGGAATATTCGCACACCTCACTGAGTGGACATATTAGGTCACACAATTACATATTTCATCAACCATTCACCACTTTATGCACTTGTCAGAAAAGTTAATAGATCCCTTTAAACGGGGAAAACCGAAACTGCCTTTTGCATGTAGCAAAGTCCAAATAATTATTTATTTAACTTGACTTAGTGTCAATGATTCATTTATTCCCAAAATACACCATTCATAAACGCTCGAGGTATGGTGCTTTTGTATAATATGAACAATAGATGTTCAATATTCAGATGTACAGCTGCGTTTGGTTTCATATTTGCTTTGTATACATGTTATACATTGCTCATTGTGTATTGATTATGCAGCTACATTGTGCATGGTACTGTACTGTAGGTATAAGTAGTGTTTTTGAAGAGCTAATTTCCAAAAGGCGCTATATCCGCCTTTTCAACTTTGGAGAAAATTAATTTATTTGCCCAACTTTGTACACATGTCTATATGGGAATATGAAAATGGAGCGCTCCATATGTTGATTTCCATTGCGTAACTTTTTTAAAAGCTAGTTTTTATCAATGAACTGATATCATTAACTCTATTTTTATGGAAAGTGGATTTAACGCCTTTTGGAACTAAGCCCTTCATATGTACAGTAGTAGCTTTTAAACAGTGAATCATAATCACATACCGGGGGAATCTGTTTATTTCGCAGTATATGATATCCCAATACTTTCATCATAGTTCCCAGTTCACAGTCTTTCATTTCATTTCATTTTATCTCAGTGAAATGTCGTTAAATATTATTCCATGTGAATGTGATTCCTAGGCTTACATATTTATGCTACTTATTAAAGGGAAAGTTCAGTTTTGGTAGAGAGGGCGCTGCACATCACAATTTTGTTGTGAGGCAATGAAAAACCGATTGCCGAATTTGAGAGAACATGCAATTTTAATGGCAGATTAAACTTTATTTGGTCAAAATCGGTTCAGAAATGGCTGAAATATCAATAAATATATTTGATCTTATAATTATTTGGGGCCCAAATAATTAAATGATTTTTTCCAAAAAATTAAAAAATGCTTACACTTTTCAAAATTTGTCAAAAGCGTGTTTTAAATAGTTGTTGATGATCTCTCTATTTAATGATTATTTCAATAAAACATCACAAGTATAATTTGGTATGAAAAATGGTTGATACCAATGCCTTTTTAGAGAGCGCCCTCTTGTATTGTAATGGCTCTTTTTGAATGATAACAGGCTTTTTACTCAGTCGTTTGTCATTTTCTATACCTTTGGAGCATGCTGGAGTTATAAATACTAGTTTATAATGTTACTGTTTGGAGCATGCTGGAGTTATAAATACTAGTTTATAATGTTACTGTCTGGGTTTGGTTCAGCCTTACCAAAACTATACTTCCCCTTTGAGGTTTACAATAACTCCCACTACAATTAGCATGTACCATTTGCTGAAAGAGTTTATTACAGTATGTATTATCTAAAATTATGCAGATACAGCTCATGATTGGATTACAATTCCCAATGGTTTATAGCCAGTCGGTCGTAGACTTTTGAAAACAGAGGAATGGATTAATAGCATTTACAAAAACGACTCTGAGAATTATTGGTTGAATGTATTGCTACATACTGAATTATCTAAAGGGTCTATATTTATAAAATTACAAAATGTTTTACATTTTCAGTTGTGAATATTGTTAGGCTGTAATTTTATGCATCCACTGTTTTTATACACGTGTTATACATCTTAATGTGAAATGTATAAGAAACAAATAATTTAATCTGCTTACTGTCAATATAGTTAAAGAGATAATGCAGAATAATAATACAAAATTGTTACAAGTAGTTAAAATTAATTTAATACTGCTTATTGCGTCCTTTGTGTTGCTTTTTAGGTAATGGAAAGCCACTTGGAAGACCAGTCGCCAGTTATGTATTTGGAAGGTCACCCTGTTAAAATATACACATACATATATACACTCTCTCTCACACGGACACACACACACACACACACACACATACTCAGTCACATACATGCATAATCACACGGAGACACGTACACGCACACAATGTGAATAACATTTTTTGTTGCGATTTGCTTGATATTTTTAAAATAAATTTATTCATCAATTAACCCATGAAATATAAAATCAGATTAAAAATATAATCAGTTTTATCTGATTATTTGTTTGTACAATACCAAATAAACTTGCAATTGAATATCATATCCTTTCATTTAAGAAAATATTTCTTTGACAAATCTTCATCGAAGTAATATACATGTGGATTTGTTTAGATATCATGCACATCACAGGCATGGAATGCTTTACAATTTAATTAGATTTTGATTTGTACACGTTTTAACTTAAACTCATTATTATTACAGGTTATCATATCAAATTATTTTTACTTTGCAAATTGTGCGTTACTGAAATAAGCGAATGGTGATCATTACATACTTGCATTATGTTAACGTACCTATTATGATTATAATTCAAATTGCTTACAGGAAAAAAAAAGCATGGGTACATTGTACATTTATCACATTTTTCGTATTAACAATTTATTATTAAAAAACGTTTAATGTTGTCGAGTATCCAACGTTAGATCATGTTGTAAACACAAATGCCAGAAACGTGAATAAACTTACTAGGAGCATTGCTTCAAAATGATCAATCGAACACCATTTTGAAGAAAGAAATCATTATTTCCGCGAATCAAAATCGCGTCAAGTATATAACAACATAAATAATACTTAGCATAATCACATACATACAGCACCAACAATGTATTTCAAAGAATATAAACAAAACGAATACAAACCTAACACAAAAAGTAAGTTATCCCCCCCACCCCCCTTAACAAATTCCCATTATGAAAACCAAACATCGCTTAAAGATTTCGTCTTTGTAAAATATTTCAACAAAACTTCACATGCACACTATTTTTTTTTGAATGGTCATGTGATTCTTATGAAACATATTCCCTACATTTCTTATTTCAATTTACAATTTTCTCTTTGGCATAGTAAACATGTTGCGAAAATAACCATGCCACAATACCGGTGATTTCGCGTTTGTTATAGTTACAAAAAATGTTAAACAAATATTAGTACAATGTTATGTTATTGCGATGTTTTTTCAAAATATTTCCTGTTAACAACTTTGAGATCTTGTATCTAAAATGTTGTAAAATGTGTATGTGTTACTTGGGTAGCTATGTGATGAAGCTATCTTGAAGACTTGATGCATAACTTGAAATATTAGTCTACTCTTGACCAGCTGGACCCCGTTGCAGAAAGAGATACAAGTGACTGTAAGTTACAATCATCTTTATTGTAAGCCAGAATATGTGTGCACTTCAACCAATCAGATTTGTGCACTAAGTCCCATTATCTGACATACAGTTAATTGCAACTTTACAATCGATTGCATCTCTTTCCGAAAAGGGGCAAGGTACTGTGAGGGGGTATGCATTATTCGGTAAAGGCGTGGATCTGCAAGACAGGCTACTGCTTTGTTGGCAGTAAAAATAAGTACAGACCATAACACGCGGTGAGAAATGCCGCCATTACTGTGCCATGCTCAATACATTTCCAAAAGTCGGCTCCCATAACATACATATCGCCATACATGAACAGAAAAATCAGCGCCAGGATGGTCACCACTACCTGAACTGGACCGCGTGCATTAGCGTTGTCACTGGTAATTGCCACCGCGAAAAGCCCAACCAGCAATGCGATGGAAATTGCAATCTGAGCTGGACCGCTTAGCCAGGTTTTGCTATTGCTGCGAGAAGGTGGTCTTGGTTGCTCTACTGTAGGACCAGATGATGAGCTTGCGCCTGGTGTGGTAGTAGAAGTCTCGGTTGTGATACCTCCAACGTCTGAGTGAAAGAGATATCAGTATGAAAGAAACAGTAATTGACGTCAGGTACCAGATTACAATTTCCCCAAATTGTGTTTTCATAAAATTGTACTACTGGGAGTAATACAGGGATAGTTACATTCTGGTCGAGCTTTTACAAGGTAGAGACAAAATAGGTTTATTAATAAAACAAAACTAACAAAATATATATAGTTGAAAAAGGGTGGAAATCCATTATTTCAGTAATGTTAACACATTTTGTTTTTGAATATGGAAAATACTGCTGAAAACTGCTTGTCTACTAAAAAATCGCCAATGTGATAAAATGAGAGTCGTATACAGCCTAGCTTTCGATCCTAGCAGAATCTTCGTCAGGGCACAAATGACAGTAACTACAGAAAAAACACAGAATATATACCAACATAAACACATGTATGGAAGGGGGGCTGGAAAGAGGAAAGGAGGCGGAGACACAAAACAATGAAAGCAACTGTGAGTGGGTGAGTGTCAGGACTGCTTGACCAATCAAGTAAAAACAGGCATGGGTGGGTCCTTAAGTGGCTGCAGTCAAAGAAAATGTGATGAGAGTGTAAGGCTGAGAGAAGAATAGAGGTAGGGAGGATCAAAGAAATAAATCAAGAAATGGAAAGAGACATGTGAACAAAAGACAGTTGATGAGGTGTGGGAGTGCACTGGGGCATTGAGAGGGGAGGAACAATAGAGGGGATTATGAGTGTAGGGGATGGGAGGAGAGGATTAGGACAAAGAAAGTGAAGTGAAGTGTGTTGCAGGATCAGATAAATAGGATAGGCGAGATCAAAGGAGAGAGTGGAAAGGATTAGGACCCAGTAGGTGATGATATGTAGGGAAGCAACATAGACAAATGAATGGGACAGGGAGTATAAAAGAGATAGTGAACAAAAGGAAGCCTAAATAGGTAGGTGATCAGAGGGAAGGTGGAGAGACAAATGAGGGTGGAACAATATGATCAAAATAGGGGTGGAACTATGCATGATGAGAATGTGGATGTATATGAATAAGCCCATGTCTATGGACAGTGTACCTATAGAGAGAAATTAAATGCAAAAAGTATAACATACTAATAAACTAACATGATTATGTGTATGAATGGTGACAGTGTATATAATGTAATCTCAAAGGAAACTAAAATGAATATATGGGAAAAATAAAATGGGAAATAAGAATATGAATAGTATGTGGAACAAAGTAAAGTATCGATATGGGGGGTGAAAACAAACAAATGGTGGTGCAGACGATGAAGGGGAGATGCAAAGGTTAATCACTGCCTTCTTGGATGTTGAGACCACGGGGATAAATGGTGCAGAGACGTCTTATCCAATACTTCTCTCTGCTGGAGCGGAGTGTGTCCGGGCGGTTACCTAGAGATTCTATTCCCTGTAGAATCATGTCAGAAATGGAGTGATTAGGTAGGTTGAAGTGGTTGCCGACTGGGGCGTCATGTTTGGAGGTGTGGATGGTGGATCTGTGTCCGTAAAAGCGTCTCTTGAGGGTGTTCCTGGTTTCGCCTACGTACTGCATGCCACAGACTCTGCACGTGATGAGATATACAACATTGGTGGTGGTGCATGTGATGTGGCCCTTGGTATGGTGAGAGATGTTGTTGGAGTGGCTGGTGAAGGTTTCATCCTGATGGATATGTACCTGACACACAATGCATCTGTCGGCGGTGCACTTAAAGGTGCCTTGCTGTATGGGAGAGGGGTTGTTATTGGGGGTGGGAAGTTCAGCTCGAACAATGTGGTCCTTGAGGTTGCGAGGGCGTCTGTAGGCTAGGATGGGGGCATCAGGGACAGCCTGTTGGAGGCGATCAGAAGTGTGAAGAATGTGGTGATTGTTAGTCAATATGCGACGGAGGGGAGGTAAGTTGGGATGAAAGGTGGTCACTAGGGGTGTGACAACAGTGGTGCTCTGGTTGGGAGTCTTCTTCTTCAGAACCTCGGATCTGGGGAGAGAACGAACTTTGTTAATGGATAGATGAACTGCTTTGGCACTGTGGCCCCTGGCAGTGAGGTGTGTCTTGAGATTTCTGGCATGGAGGGAAAAGTCAGAGTCCTTGGAGCAGATGCGGCGGAGTCGAAGGGCTTGGCTGTAAGCAATACCTGTTTTGCAGTGGCGGGGGTGACAGCTAGATGAATGGAGGTACTGGTGGGTGTCTGTGGGCTTGGTGTAGAGACTGGTGGTGATCTGGCTGTTCTCCTTCTTGATGGTGACATCAAGGAAGTGGGTTTCATCTAGGTCAGAAGTGAACTTTATGGTTCTGTGGAAGGAATTCATGTGGTCAATGAATGTGTGTAGGCTCTCTTCATCGCTGGTCCAGATGAAGAAGACATCGTCAATGTAGCGCCACCAAATCCATGGGCGGCAAGGTGCTGAGTCTAACATTTGCTGCTCCAGCTTGGTCATGAAGAGACATGCAAATGAGGGGGCCATGCAGGTACCCATGGCTGTTCCAAATATCTGTAGATAGTGCCTGTCAGAGAATGTGAAGTTGTTTTTGGTTAGTACATGGGACATGAGAGATTTGATGTCAGAGATGGGGGGATTGGTGTGACCACTCTGAGCCAAGGCTTCGCATGAAGCGGTGATACCTTCGTCGAAGGGGATGTTGGTGTACAAAGAGGAAACATCAAAAGTTCCAATGATCGCAGTCTCAGGTATCTGTTCCTTAATGTCCTCGAGTTTCCTAAGAAAGTCAGGGGTGTCATGAATGTATGAAGGTGCTAAGGGGACAAGAGGTTTGATGTGATGATCAACAAAGAGTGAGGTGTTCTCTGTGGGTGAAACATTACCGGAAAGGATCGGGCGGCTTGGATTACCTGGTTTGTGAATCTTGGGGAGAAGGTAGAATCTGGCAGTTTTAGCATTAGTGGGAGAAAGAAATTTGTGTGCTTTGATTGAGAGATGCTCACGAGCCTTCATATCGTCTAGAGTCAGTTGGATCTGTTCAGAGAAATCAGAGGTGGGGTCAGAATCAAGTGATGTGTAGTGCGAACGGTTGTCAAGGTGCTTCATGGCTTCATCGATATACTGTTGGCGGTCCATAACAACGACGGCTGAGCCTTTGTCTGCTGTTTTTTTGTTTTTGTTAACTTGTATGATTATGAACATTTTGATTCAAACCAAATAACGAATAAAAGAAATAAACTCCTTACAACAAATTTGGAAATTGTTTTGAGCCACCTAATTCTCATTCATTTGAAACCCGTTTGTATCCCTTTATGCATCAGTGGATTAGCTAAATATATCCTCTCTAAAATTACACCACTTTTGAAATAATCGGTTGCTTAATGGCTGAGTACCTCGCCCGTTGTTTACAGGTGAGTCTGAAACGAAATGTTCCCTATTAGTATTACTCTAATGCAGTATACTCATTCATTCATCCCATAGGATTATAAGTACAGATAATTGTCAAGTTGGCACCAATAAACAACAAGGCGGCACTCAGCCATCAAGCAAGCGAATGTTTTACAAGTGGTGTCATTCTAGAGAAGCAGAAATCAGGTAATCCACTGATGCATTAAATTATAAACACAGGTCTCAAATAAATGTGAAATAGGTGACTCAAGAAACTTTCAAATCTTTTTATAAAGAGTTTACATGTATTAGCGGATAATGATATGATTTCGATAATTTCTCTATCATTTTGTGAATTGTAAACAAGACAAATAAACATTATTGGGAAATTTCAGGAAGAGGCTAGTCTGGGCTGAACAGACATATTTTGTGTTAGTTATTCATTTTTGCTACGGGAGTCGAGGCTCAGTAACGCCACTCGCCCCATCATAATATTTCCGTTTAACGATGTTATTAATTAAATGGTGATTATACTGTTAGTACAAACATGGAATTGTAACAAAAAACAAGTAGCCATGAAGAAAATCACACATGTATGAAACAATGTCGCATGCCTCCGCCTACCTTGGACGTGATCTGGAAAGAATTCCTGAGCTAGGTGTTCAAGTTGAGCCTTTTTTAACGCCTGCACAAGTTGTGGAATCTGATCCTCGGATTTCTTGCTATTTCTCCAGTCATGTAACATGGAAAGTGTACCACTTGTGTCGACTTCGACGCCGCTCCTGTTGGTTTCTTTGTAATTTTGTATGGCCACTCCGTCAAATTTCAACGCGATACCGAGCGCGTCAACGCTTTTCTGTGGTATTCCTTTTGCCAAATCGAGCAATGTCTCCTCTGGTATGCCTTTGCGCTGTCGAGCCATGATGGTAGGCCACGTAGCTAAATATTAAACAAAACAGGACACGGATAAAATAATTTATGAGTAGTCATCCAAATGTTTGTAATTGTTTGGCAATACAGTTGGTGATTGGTATTAAAACAACTAATAATTTCAAAATCTGTAACACAAATTATGCCTAATAAGTCCAAATCCACCGGTCGCCTACGGCGGACCTCCTGCATCCATGTATAGCGGTCACATTATTACGATGTCAAAGCGATGACTTTCCACAATTTACACAATGTAAAGAGATTGTTCAGGACTAGTTTGGGAACATTTGCACAATGATTAAGTCACAAAAAGAACAGCGAGTAATAGTAGAACACATCTTGAAGAGGACAAATGTCAATCAACAGTGAGGTGCTGTTGCTACAAGGAAGACGAGGGAAAATTTGTATAATTGTTTCAAGTAAGGCCTTAGTAAGACACAAATGTGCGGGTACATTTTCTCCTGGGGCTTAGGACCCTTGCCCGAATACCAAATTGCCCGTTTTTGTTTTTACTTGAAAAGCAAAAACAGTTCGTCGCGATTAAGGGTAGTTCAGTTTGGTAAATAGGGCGCTGCACGAAATAATTGTTTGTTGAGATAATAACAAAACTGTGTGTAAAATTCGAAAGAGCATACAATTTTGATGACAAAATAAACTTTATTTGATCAAAAGAGGCTTATAAATAGTTGTCGATGATCTTTCTCTATTAAGTCATTATTTTAACAAAGCATCACATGCCTAATTTTGTATGAAAAAATAGTTCAAACCAATGCTTATCTGGAGATCGCTTTCGTGCGTTTTAATGGCACGTTTAAAAAATGATACATGTAACACCCTTTTTACTTAGTCTTTTGTAAGGTTATATTATACCTTTCGAGCATGGTGGAATTATTATCATTAGTTTATTATGTTATTGTGTAAGTTTTGGTTACTAAAGCTTAGCCTTACCAAAACTATACTACCTCTTTGAGCTAACCCAATATACAATATTGCAGGGACATGGCATGACTTTCCCCAAACTATTATATAATATTTGTTTTAATTACATGGTCTTGCCCAAATATGGCAAATTTCAAAACTCTTGGGAGGCTGCTGCTCCCTATCCTCCTCGCGCCTCGGTCAACGCAAACCATTTTTGATCCGGGAGGGGGGGATTGGCAATCTTACGACGGTCGCAAGGTTGGCAAATTTGCCATGGCTATCCTGCAACGCATCGGAAGCTAACAATACTGGTTTCAAAATTACCAATGATTGAAAGTCTTTTACATAACTATTTTTTAGCACGTGACTGCATTTCGACAGAACGTTTGTATGAGGGATAACGTGTATTACATTAATATCATGGATATAATGAACTGATTATGTATGAATCGTATAACTTATTTCAGGGTTTAGTCATGATGGAGCCTAAATATCATATATAACGTTTCAAGGGAAACTGGAATTTTGCATACTGTTACTGATAAGGGGCCTTGCAAATTTAAACAAATTCCAAACATCAAAATAAGATTTGGAAGTGGGAGGGTGGGTCCAGGGCCATTTTTGGTTAAAATAAAATTTAAAAAACCTCACCAAATTAAAGATTTAGTGTCAAAAACTGGTCTCGGCTCAAATCATTAAATGCATTTAAAAAAGTAATTATATGATTTGAGTTTTCTGTCCATGTCGGAGATGGATTTCCCCCCCAAAACAAAATACTGAATAGGCGGGTAGGTGGGTTGGGTGAGCTCTATCCAAATGTTATTTGGATGTTTGGAATTGTTTAATTTTGCAAGGCATAGCTTAAATCCGGTCACTTCCAATCAAATATTTCCTCTTTGGTATCGCTTCTAGTGCTGGTAATAATCATCTTCTTTTTCAAACCAACCCTTTTGTCAGACCACTTTGTTGCCAAGTTTTCAAACTATACCATGTAAAACGTCATCTTAGCGTGTACATGTACTAATAAAACAAGGTTTATGTAACCAACATTTGTTAACTTGCTGCTATGTCAGTGGTAACGTAACATGATTCTGTTAATGCAAGGTCACATGATGTTTCATATGGCACAGTTGGAAAATATGGCAGCACCAAACTGGTCAGTCAAAACAGTTGATAGTGGTATGACCCCCTACACATGATTATTTCCATTTTATGTGATACCCAAGAGGATGTCGGACTTGAAGTTACAGGATATATCCAAGCAAAATGCTGCCCCCCCCCCCCCCCCCCCCTCCTATCAAGTAATTACGGTTATATTATTTTCAAGTTCTTAAAGTTGACAAAAACACGACACATTTAAAATTATATTTATGAACACAATATATACAAACATTGTGTAGTACACAAATTCAATGTGTTTTCGTGTACGTGTGTGTATATACATTATATATGTATATACTGCGCTCGTTGATTTAACAGTATACAGTACATGATATCGTAGGCATTACGTTTCCTTTTGGTATTCTTCATATTTATGATTATCATCACTTATATTATATATATATTAATATAATCTTACAATTTGTATCAATATATGAAGTGGACTTACATTGTGCCGGGGATTCGGTTGAAAACAGACTGTAATTCTTGCTAAGCCAACGTGTTGAATTACGGAAAGTCCATGTACGCAGGTGTAACAAGATGGCGTGTTCGTGTGATGACGACACAGAATGACGATTCGCGACGCTACGTCATCGGTTACGGCCGTGTGTTTTGAACATGGCCAGTAAATGGGTGGTATCGTTACATATGATATACAGAGATATATTTGGTATCAGTTTGAGGGGAATTTGACTAAAAAAATTATCATAAGTAAACAAATATGTTGTTTGTTTACTTTCCTTTTAGTAGATACCAAATAACTAGCCGGAAGTAGTCATCTATGTATGATGGTAGAGGAGGGAAGCATAAGGATGGGAGCATGTGTAGGGGGCATACATTGAAATGTGCACATTACAGGTGTCAGATATTGCCCAAAATGACATTTCATACTTCAGTCCTGTCCCCAAATCATTGTAAGATATGTCCGAATGGTGTGTAAAAGTTCCATTGAAAAAGAACACTGCTTTCCTGGTTAAAAATGCGTCAGCTTTTACAACGGACGTTGTAAAAAAAGACGGTAAAAGAGAAACGAGGAAGGTCCAAGTACTTTTCGTGGAGTTAGATACTTTACAGGCATCCCTTTAATCGGATTGGTATAAAACTTGGCATATAGAGAAGATGATTTGATACAAATTTGGGGTCTTGGGGTCAATGGTCAAAGGTAACATAGCAACTTGTGTATTTTGGTGTGGCTCATTATTCCTGTATTTCCAATTCGTATAATTCACGAAATGTTTGTCAGTTATCAATCAAAATTGGTACATGACTTGCTACGCTGATGACACTCAGTTGTACTATTCTTTCAATCTGGAATTGAGCATGCAGCTCTGCAGCTATGGAGACCTGCCATGGTGACATTCGATCATGGATGCTGGAAAATATACTTCTGACCAACGACAGCAATACAGAGTTTCTCATGATTGGACCCAGGTAGCAGCTACATAAGATCAACATTTGACACATTAAGATTGGTAGTGCTGAAATCAACCCTTCGACCAGCGTTACAAACCTAGGCTCTGTGTTCGACCAGAACCTGAACATGGATAAACATGTCTCAGCAACATGCAGGATAGCCTGTTTTCACCTGCATAACATTCGTCACATCAGCAAGCATGCCTTCGTTACTTGTCTCCTGGACTACTGCAGCAGCCTGCTGTATGGTGCCACTGCAACCCACACTTAAAAGCTACAGCGTGTCCAGAATGCAGCAGCAATACTTGCCACCAATCCCCCAAATTCTCTCACATGAAACTCAACTGGCTCCCCATCAGGTCGAGAGTGCAGTTCAGAATTCTCATTCTCACTTTCAAATGTATTCATGGACTCGCCTATACCTGACTATATACCTTGCCTATACCTGACTGAACCATCCAACTGTCAAGATGCTTCCCACACTTGGGGATAAAGCCTTTGCTTCCGCAGCACCCAACTTTCGAAATAAACTACCTCTGACCCTCCGCAACCAAGCTTCGTTCAATATTGATAAAGAACAATTAAAAACTCATTTATATCAATAACTTGAACTTGAACAGTGCTTTTGAACATTATATATGGAAAATACGCTATATAAATGCATTATTATTATTATTGTATATATGTATCGCCTTTACGATGACATGACTAGAGATGAAGTTTTGGAGCCATTAAGTCAAGTGTGAAGGTCAATTTAGATGTGGCCTTATTGTGTGCAGTTCAATGCAAATACCCATGGAGCATAGGTGGTTCTACATTCATGGAATGTTATAAAAGGCTAATGGAAGGCCACATAACACATATGGAGGAAAAAGGCCGGGCTATTTGAGGTCTTCCTACGCCCCCTCCCCCCCCCCCCCCCCACCCCCTCACGATTTCGGAGCGGCCGATCGCCGTGAAAACTTGCACGCATGATAAGTGAAGTGTATAGAATACAATGGTCATTTTAATTTTTTGAAAAAATCATTAATTTGCATATGAATAGTAGTTTATGCAAATACAATTCATAGGTCATACAATTCATATTTTTACCCATAAATCATATATTCTTCATAGTTAAACATTGGTTTTCACTACATCTATTCTTTAGAGCATTTGGAATAATAATACGACAAATTGTTTTGGAAGAGCCAGGTTCTTCCTTATGTTTTCTATTGTTTTTATAATTTCTTATGTATTCCCTCGAGACCGTAGAAATACTGGCTGGGCTCCAGCGGGGCTTAAGTCTGGTCCCAATGTTCTTACCAGGGGAGAGGGGCTAACAAGTGACGTTGTTAGCTCTAGAAAAACTCTCACAACTCTTTGACGAGAACATGACAAGGCGAGTTGGGTTGCCAAATAAACCCTGTCCTGCACCGGGCAGCAGCGTTAGGGTTCCTGTAGTTGGCGGAAGATCTATGCATTGGACAACGGTGGCTACGGGGGAGCAGAGGGCAGGTCAGCATTGATGCTTCTGGCTTCTGTACTGCGATGGAAGGATCTGGCCACCCACCATTATTAATCGGTCGCGTTTGTCAACATGAGAGTACGAAATCAACAAAACAAGAGGGTAACGGAAGCTGGGTCCCGCAGGCCGGATGATACGTCAATTGCTACTGGGGAAGAGAGAGGTACTGCTCATAGTACGCTTGCAGGTGATGACGGATCAGGATCAAAGCCTGTTGAAGGAAGTCCTGTTCTTGAAGGTCTCAAGAAGGAAAGGAACAGCAGCACCCCTCTAAGAAAACCAATCAACGTAGCCACATGGAACGTGCATGATATCAAAGTCTTAGGAATATCAGAATCATGGTGGCAGATTCATAACGGACGAAGGAAATACAGTAATCTTTCAGGGAAAGAAAGTGGAAGAAAACGTGGTGGAGTGGGCTTCATCATAGAGAAGACTACAGCTAAATATGTATTGGGATACAACCCGATCAATGAGAGAATTATGACTGTAAGGCTGCAAGGGCACCCCATGAACATCTCAATTATTCAGGTATGCGCACCGACAGCAGATGCATCAGAGGATGCAATCACTGAATTATATGAGAAAGTACAAGACGTAGTAGATAGTACACCTAGGAAAGATTTCCTCATCACGTTGGGTGATTGGAAACTCAAACAGCTTCATCATTGGAAACACATGGTTTGAGCACCACCCAAGGAGACTGTGGACATGGATGAGTCCAGGTGATAGAGCGAGAAACCAGATAGACTTACATCATGGTTCAAAAGAGGTGGCGGACATCACTCCAGAATGTCAAGACAAGACCAAATGCTGATTGCGGCAGTGACCATCAGCTGCTTGTGGCTAAACTCAAACTAAGACTGAAGGCTAAGAAAAGTGGTACAGCTCCTACAAGATACGATGTTGATCGTATTCCTGCTCAATTTTCAGTGGAAGTCAAGAACAAGTTTGAGATGTTGCTGAGAATAGATGAAGCGGAACAAACACCAAATGAGTTGTGGGAAGACATGCAAGAAACAGTTGAGAATGCAGCAAAGAAAGGAAACAGAAACAACCATGGATCTCAAATCAGACTTTTGAGCTATCATACGAAATTAATAGGGCAAAAGCAAAACACAATAGAGGGGAATTGACGAGACTCAATAAAGAAGTCACAAGTAGTGTAAAGGAGGACAAAAGGAACTACATAGAGGTAAGGTGTGAAGACCTAGAACGTCATAAGAACAACTCCAAGGTAGCATTTGCTATTGTGAAAGAAATCACAAAGAAAAGGACCCCAAGATTGGATGTGATTAATGACGAAAATAAAGAACACATGGATGCAGTACAGTATAAAGCTGTTTGCGACACAGGAAAATGAAGATGACACACGATGGGAGGAAAGAGATAAAATGGAGCCCCCTCCACTAAGATCAGAAGTAGAGATAGCAATTGAACAACTAAAGGATGGCAAGTCTCCTGGTTTAGATAACTTGACTTCTGAGATGTGGAAGGCTACCGGTAAAGAAGGGATTTATTTGATGTGGCGTCTTTGCTGCAATATCTGGAAGGAGAAAGAGTGGCATAAAGACTGGTGTAAAGGTGTATTCTTAACATTACCAAAGAAGGGGGATCTGAAAGAATGTTCGAATCATCGGACAATAAGCTTGATTTGTCATGCAAGTAAAGTACTTCTGAAGATCATTAGCAGGAGAATGAAAGTCAAGCTGAAAGAAGAGATCTCAGAAGAGCTGGCAGGGTTCCGTGAAGGCAGGGGGACAAGAGATCAGATTGTTGACATCAGAAATGTAATCGAGAAATGCAGAGAACTCAAACACCCTCTTTATTATGTGCTTCATAGATTATAGTACAGTAAGACATTCAACTGTGTAAGCCACCATCAACTGTCAGACTGTGGGATACAATGACAAAGATGGAATTCCCAAGCCACATAGTAGGACTGTGTAAAGAATCTTTACCAGGACCAAGAATCTACCGTAAGGACCAGTAGTGGGGATACTGAGTGGTTTGAAATAGGCAGAGGTGTACGTCAGGGCTGTATACTATCTCCAAACCTTTTTAATATATATTCTGAGGACCTCATGAGAGAGGCACTGGAAGGTTTCAATGGAGGAGTGAAAGTCGGAGGTACAAAGATCACAACCCTGAGGTATGCGGACTACACTATTCTAGTTTGCAGGAGCAGAGAGGAGCTCATCGACCTATTGAACCGTATTAAAAAGACGAGTGAAGAGAAGATCTTCTATTGAACACTAAAAAGACTAAAATAATGGTAGTCGACAAAGACAGCAACAACAACGATTTCACCATAGATGGAAAGAAAATTGAAGTAGTCAGTCAGTTTGAATATTTGGGTTCCATAACCAATAACAAAGTGGAGAGCACCCCAGAGATAAGGAGAAGACTGGCAATAGCAAGATCAAACGTGCAGAGCATGTCTCATATCTGGAAAAGCCGAGGCCTGTCACTCGATCTGAAGGTTCGTCTTCTTTGTGCAACTGCATTCTCCATTGCTACATATGGATGCGAGTCTTGGTCCATGACAAAGAACGACAGAAAAAGAGTTAACGCTTTTGAGATGTGGTGCTACAGAAGGCTTTTACAGGTGTCTTGGCAAGATAGGAAGACAAATGTATGGATTCTGAACAAGATTGGTACAGACTTAACTATCAGAAGGGGAATTATGGAACGAAAACTTAAGTACTTTGGGCACATCGTTAGGAGAACTGAAGGAATTGAGAAAAGAATACTGAAAGGTGTAATTGAAGGAAAACGTGGCAGAGGTCGTCCACCTACAGCTTGGACTGACGATATCAAGAGAGTTTCCGGGGAAGGAATGAAGGGTGCAACAAACTTGGCAGAAGACATAGTTGCATGGCGTGCTCTCGTGAAGACCACAGCAGCGCTTTACCGCGCCACCTGAACTTGATAATATGTATTTATTTGTTTTGTTTACTTATGTATTTTATAACTATAATTCATCTGTTCTGAACCCCAAAACAAGCATATAAAATGTAAACAAGACCAAACAACCAATGATATACCTCTTTTTACGAAAAATGATATTTCCATATGTTTTGTACACAAATCACGAAATTGAGCGATTTTCGGACTGACATGCATAGACAAAAGGTCACGTGACTTCGTAACGGTAGGTCCTATTTTCAAAATGTTCGTTTTAAAATACGTGCAAGACCCAAAAGAAAAAAATCACCAAGCAGCGACGCTTCATCTTACCGCGTTTTGGAGCAATCGAAAAAATTGCGGGGGGGGGGGGGGTGGGGATAATGGCCCCCGGCCTTATTAGGGTTAAAGGGGTAGTAGTTGGTAAGGCTGAACTTTAGTAACCAACACCTGCACAGTAACATTACAAACTAATACTTATAACTCCACCATGCTTGAAAGGTATACAGAATTGCAAACGACTAAATCAAATCATGTTATCATTCAAAATGAGCTATTAAAACACAAGAGGGCGCTCTCTAAAAAGAACATTATTTTCAACCATCCTACACACCATTATTCTGCCATTAAAATTGCATGTTATTTCCGATTGGACACTCAGTTGTGTGCCTCACACAAAAATTGTGTTGTGCAGCGCCCTCTCTACCAAAACTAAACTGCAATTCGCACCCTAAATTGTACCCTTATGGTGCATGTGTGTATCCTATAGGGTGCAGACCTCAATTTTGGGGAGCAGAATTGCACCTTTAATGGAGCTGCCTTTTAACATTTATTTATTATGGTGTATAGGTAGATGTTCAGTTGTAATGCATCTAAACTCCATATTTAAGTTAAATATGTAAATTGGATATGTGAGAAAAGCCAGCAATTGAAGTTATCATGTAGCACTAGCTAGAACAAATTATATGAAATATTGTTATGTAAATACAGCTCGGGACTGGAATAAAATTCCACATGGTAGTAGAAACAGCCACTGCAGATGGATAATTTTGATAAAAGGGATCATGAAATAATATTTACTATTATGACGCTATCTTTGATGACATACAATAGCACATACAAGGGGACCACCAGGCAAAGGACAACACATTATTATATGTTTTGGTACCGTTTTGTGATATCAAATAGATACCCAACATTTTACAAAGGGTTGTGTAATTCATAAACAAAGCAATTCATTTCCACCACTTACGAAACCACTGCTATTTCCTGGTTCCACACGGGCCAAGCATTTGCGAGTGCGTCAATGCTTTCACGCGTGCGTCAATATAATCCCGGATGATTCGTTCGCTCTGCACAGAGCGCTCTGGCTCTGCAAACATATATTCTACGCAATTCAGACCGCATGAACGCGTGGTTGAGAATGGTGATGCGTTTTCCAAATACATATTTTTTTCTGAAAACATATTTTTGTGAACTTGTTGAACGAATGGAATACTAAAGATGTTATCTTTCTATAATAAGAATATTATTTTTGGGTGGTGGTACCCTTTAATTATTAAGTGTCTATATTTTTTAAATAACCATATTTATCGTATTGCAAAGTTGTACATACAAATGTTGAAGGGATAGTACATTTGTGGCAAACCATAATTTTAGAAACTAAAACTTGTAAGATACTATCAAAACTTATAGTTATGAGGCAATAATGCTTGAATGGTAGTATAGCATAATATACACGGTTAACTTACAGGGCTTCATTTAAAACAGTCGTTAACATAAGAGGGCGCCATCTAGATACCTCTAGTTTCAACATCTTTAAAAATACACTGGTGTCAATGTGATGTTTGGTTGCAATAATTATTCAATAGAGAGATCATCAAAATTAACAATTGAATTGTAATTATCTCACCAAAAATACTTCTCGAAGCGCCCTCTAAACCAAAACTAAACTGCCCATTTAAGCTTTACTGGATTAATCATGTTAATGGAATTTCCTTTTATAATTGAGTTCGGATGTGTAATTTCATTAAGAGAAACAACCCTTTGAATTATATTCTGTATTTCATTGTTTTCCGTTGACTGTTTTTATACTGTCAATAAATGTGACTACATAATACGAGGTAATACAATACAAGTTGGTGTGATAGTTGAAACTTATTACCATGTTTATGTTTATTGCATACCTTGCGAAGTTGTTTTAGTTTATGAGGAGCCACCTTTGTGTCTGATTGTATATGATTAGTTTCGTTAATAGAAGATAATGAATACCATGATAATGTATTTTTTGTTGATAGCTTTAGTTTTGTATTTTGAAGGTCAACCTCAAAATATATATATTAACACACGCATACGCATCATACAGACAAACAGAAGTACGCACACACTTGCACATGCATACAAACATGTACATACACGCACTCACGCATGTATACACGCACTAACACACGAACATACACATATAGACGCACACATACAATACAACTGAAATACCAGATATTCAACTGGACTTACTATTTTTTAGTTTAACAGTTTTGGAACATTTTAGGTTGATTCTGCTAATCTGGTTCGGGTAGAGAATAAATAGTAGGTCTAGTTGGATAGAGTCAATTTAGTTTTCATAAACTCTTCCTGAAAAAAGTGAAAATAACCGTTACCATACAAATATACAGTAAGCAAATAATTACCGTTGGTGAAGGTGATGAGACAAACTATCACTTCCGAGGCGATCTGGATGTTGCTATCTTTCCGAAGCGAAGCTGAGGAAAGATAGCGTATACATTCAGATCGCCGAGGATGTGATATTTTGCCATCGCCAGAAACCAAAAGGTGGTTATTTGCTTCATATTCCACATCAATTATTTTGATCACATAATTAACACAAAGAGCTAAACAGTTTGGAATATTGAGCAATTGATCGAGTCTTTTATTTTAATTTCGTCAATCCTGCACATGAACAAGATTTATGATAAAAAGTCAAAGACGCTTATACCATTGTATATTAAGCGTAGCCGCGCGTAAACGTTGCGCACCAGCGCGCTACTTTTCTGCGCACTAACGCGCGCACGCGTACTTGCGCGCGAACAATTGAAGATAGTACACAGTGCAACGCACTTTCACCCAAGATAGTACACAGTGTAACGAACCTTTCTTCTCCCATCAATGATGGGCAAAACTATGTTTCATCACGTGATTAAAGGGATCTAGTAACTTTGTTGAGATGTGCAAAAAGTGATGAATGGTTGATGCAATGTATATTGTTGTTATCTCATATGTCCACAGGGTACTGTGTGAAAATTTCAAGTCATAGTCACTAACTCACTACACTCACTTTGTACACGGTAAGAAAAACTCCGGGGGAGTTTTTCTTATCTGAATACTTCGATCGTACATATCTTTGTAACACATATCTTTGTAACGAAAGGGAAATTTGAAAAACCGAAACCTGTCCCATGATGTTATTGGTAATACGAATACAACAAGGTATGAGGGAACCGCTAGAATTAAAATTTTATTTTGAGGATTTGGACAATGTTACTAAGTCCCTTTAACTTTTGACAATCGTAGAGCAAGATTCTTAGTATGTGAAATATAATATACAATATCCCGATCATAAATCACACTGTCAGAAATAATGATGAAGACATTCTTATACATCTATATAATGCCAAACTAAAGCAAGTGACCAAGAACCCGTTGAAGAGAGAGTAGCAATCGATTGTAAAGTTGCGATTAATTGCAGGCCAGAAAAAAATGTTACTGAATGAGCAAATCTGATTAGGTTTAAACATGCATAATTATTATCTGACCTTTTCTTCAACGTGGCACAGTTGCGAAAAGAAAGGGTCACCTCTTTGAACACAAACTTTTTGTTACAGTTGATGTTTATATTAACACAGAAATACACATGAAAACATTACTGGCCACGCTCCAATAAGAAAAGTAAAACAAGAAATCGGATATTAAGCCATCAACAATACCTATGAGAGCGAATGTTTGTTTTAACGGTATTTCGTTATTAAAAAGACGCTTTGTACAATGTACGATTCGATATTATTCATTCCTTACGTAAACATGATAATGCCACATACTATTGATAAACGCAAAGTAAAACTGAAACTTGTTATAAATAATATGATTCACTTCGTTAATTCAAGCTTCAGAATAATATATAAATATTTTATCAATATATAGTACTGCCACCCTTAAATGGATCTATTAACTTTGTTGATCTGTGTACAAACTGAATAATGGTTGATAACCTGTTTATGTCTGTGATCTGATAATTATGTCAACTGAATGATGTGTAAACAATACAATATAAATGAATGTCACATGACCGAGTAATGAGCAAAAATGCGAAGCGATTTTAGCTAACTCATTGCCTGACTCTATACACAGTTTAATTATCCAGTAGATAATGATATCTTCAAACTCGCTGCATACATTTACTACGCTGTTGAGAATTCTCCCGTGTAATTTAAAACACGTTCACTTATATCAAAAATATCTTCTTAACGGAAGAGATATTAGGAAACCATTAATCATGTTACTGTGAGCACCGGGAGAGTCTAAATAAGTATGTTTGATGTCGCCAGTGTTATATAAGATTCTTTTAGTGGACACACAAAATGACAAATTGTTGGTCTTAATGGGGATAAAAGGGAAATAGTAGTTGATATCTTAAGCCATGGTCTCATCCGACCCACGTAGGCGTAGCGAGGGGTCCACGTAGAGATTTTGGGGTTGTAAGCATATAAGTAGTATATAAATAACTAGAAGAGAATCTACGCACTGCGCGCCAATTTTCCCATAGCCTTAACACGCAGCAAACATGGCCGGTTAGGGAAACTTCATGGATTGGCTATCATGGAATGCTGGGTATTTGTAGTCTATGATCTAACCCCCTCGATCGCATGCTAAAAATAATCCCACCACCCATAATAGATAGCCGCCAACGAGAGAGATCTGCACAACAGCAGTGATGGCTGCCAGCCGAGGGCTCGTGAGCAGCGATCACTGATGTTACGCAGACCTCTCTCGTTGGTCGCGCTATGTTCAGCATGCGATCGAGGGTCTCGATCCTAGACTAAACGTATCCCACAATTCCATGTTAGCCAGTCCATAAAGTTTTCCAAGATTAGCGGGCAGTATGACCCCCCTGGTTGTAAGTGATCCTACGCGGGTGGCCCGCGCGTAATTTCAAGCTACCTGACCCTCGCGTAGCCTAAATTTTCCTTCGTCGAGACAAATTGACATGCACACTTTTTGGCCTGCGATGATTTGTTGCGGCTACCGCGTGGCTGGTGCGCGGGTGCCTGCGTGGGGGGCACGTGCGGGGATCGTGGGTAGTACTTGAGAATTGTCTTCGTTATTTGCAGTGAATACAAGCTAGAGAAACACCCACGTAGCCCCTGTGCGCCACCCACGTATCACCCACGTTCTACGCACTCACTACGCACGCACTGCCCACGCGATTACCACTGCCCCTTCGTCATGCACGCGTAGCACCTTCGCGCTACCCACGTATCACCCGCGTACTACCCACGCACTGCCCACGTGAAAACCGCGATAAAATGAATTTTCTACGTAGTCCAGGCGCAGGTGATACGACCACTCCCAGCCATGGTCTCATCCGACCCGCGTAGGCGTAGCGAGGGGTCCACGTAGAGATTTTGGGGTTGTATGTGGGCCCCTCGCGAGTGGCCCGTGCGCAATAGGCAAGTAATCTCAAGCTACCTGATCCCCGCGTAGCCTTTATTTTCCTACGTGGAGAAAAAAATGGACATGCACGATTTTGGGTCTGCGATGATTTGTCGCGGCTACCTCGTGGCTGGTGCGTGGGTTGTGCGTGGGGGTACGTAGGTAGTACTTGCGAATTGTCTTCGTTATTTTTAGGGTTAGCTATATAAGCTATATTATATGATTTGTGAATCTCCGTTTTGTCGGTAGAGAAGGGATGGCAATACCACCAGAGCGTCTACGGCTAGTCCTGCTCAGACAGCGTTTGGAGGAAATACAGGAGGAGCTCAAAATATTGTTGCTGACATTAATCCATTCAGGGCCGGTCATACTTGCGGTAATGGACGTAGTTGAACGTAGTGGAGGCTAACGTAGTTGAAGGTAGTTGAACGTAGTTGAACGTACTGTCATCCGTACCGTACCGTAGTTATCCGTGATGCTAACTTGGCATTAACTCGGTAGAGCCGTGATCTACGATTTAATTTTTGGACATGTTCAAAAGAGCGGTACGTTAAACGCATCCGTGCTAACGTACTAAACATAGTCTGACTACGCTTGAGTACGTACGAGAGACTGCAGTAGCCACTACGCTGGACTACGCTAAAGAACGTCAAACTACGGTAAATACCAACTCCGCACGGAGTATAACAGCCAACCGGTGGTGTAGTACGGCCATTGCGCTTGTTTTTCAAACATTGCAGGTCTTTGAAATTTGTCTTATTTTTTTGTATTAAACATGTCTGGATCAAGACTATCGATGCTGGTTTTGTGCACGGTAAAGTACGTTAGAGTACGCTAAAGTACATTTAAGTACGTAACGAAGTACGTTAGACTACGCCAGACTTCGTTAGACTACGTTAAACTTCGGTTTAGTACGGATGCCTTTAACGTACCGCTCTTTTGAACATGTTCAAAAATTAAATCGATGATCACGGCTCCCCCGAGTTAATACCAAGTTAGCATCACAGACAACTACGGTACGATACGGATGCTAGTACTTTCAACTACCTTTAACTTCGTTCAACTACGATCAACAACGTTAGCCACCATATACGTTGAACTACGTCCACTACCGCAAGTATGACCGGCCCAGGGGGTTTAAAGCATGAGGCAGTCGAGCCTAGAACCTTTATTTATTGTTATTATTTGCCATGTGTGTTTATTTTTGGTTTGTTGTTCAAGAAAACAAAAAGCCAAAACAAATTGATAAAGAAAACACAGATGAAAAACTGAGATGAAACATGAAGATGATAATGCATAAAGATGAAAAATTGTGAAAAAAGATGATCATAAAATATACATGAAAAACACAGATAAAAATATTAAGATAAAAATGAATCAAAATAAAATACAAGAATAAAAAATCAAGATGAACAATTCAAATGAAAATAAAGATGAAAATGAATAGTGACGAAAAACAGAGATGAAAAATAAAAAAAAGAATGATGAATTCGAGTATGAAAGCAGATAACTATTATATAACTGTGTTGGTTGAAAAACATGCGCACAATGGCCGTACTACACTGCGGGCTGGCTTTTATACTCCGTACAGAGCTGCTAAAAATTACCGTATATTCCGTAGTTTGGCGTTCTGTAGCGCACTCAAGCGTAGTCTAATGTAGTCTAACGTAGTCTAGCGTAGTGCCTACCGTAGTCTACCGTACTCTAACGTAGTCTGACGTACCGCTCCGTACCTATCTTTGAGCGAACCGTACCCGCATTAGCGTAGTCTAGCGTAGTTTATCATACTTCAGCGCACTTCAACGTACTTTAACGTACTTCAACGTACCTCAACGTACCTCTCTGTGGCTCATCACCCAAATTCAGCCGTACCTTAACGTAGTTCAACGTAGTTTAACCTAGTTTAACGTACTTTCACCACGTCTGACCCACATTAAATTACCTTACGGATCACTACGTCCACTACCGCAAGTATGACCGGCCCTTTCCCGTGACCAGTGGCGGCGGCGGCAGCAAAACCAGAAACGTTGGTGGGTCCGCCCGATATATGGGCAGTACCACACTCTCATGAAGGAGTTGGAGAGGGAATCCGCTGGGGGGAGGGGGGGGGGGGGGGGGGGTTCCTTCGAACGGGGCCTGCCATGTTTCAAGAACTGCTCCTCAGAGTTCTTATCATTACTAAAGATCCATATTCTGTCAAGCTCTTTTTTCAGCATATCCCTCTATTTTCAATTCCGTGATTTTGTTACCAATAATATGTTATAAGTGTCTGTTGTATCACTACAGTAGTGATACAATTGTTGAAAGGTAAACAGACATAAAATCACTTGCATGTAAAGAGATAGATAGGTGACAATATTCATTCATAAGAGACAGTTTGTATGTGAGAGGCGATTAATATTTATAATTATTTTTAATACATGGTTGCATAACGAATTATTTATAAACATATGTACTCCTTATTTTTCATAATGATTACGAATGTTTGTGACAAAACATCACAAAAAAAGGTAGTTTGTGCTTTTGCAAAATGAGAATATATATTCATTATCCCGTTATTGTGTAAAGTAATTATTAAAATAATTGTTTGTATTTAAAATAGTGTAATTAATTATCACTGGACTCCTATTTACCAATTTTGGATGGAAATTTAAGAATGCAATGTCAGTTTAACGTCTGTCTTTAATCATTAACCATACAAAACATACAGCGTGTTTCACTCTGTAAAATTATAAGCTAATCGTGAACAAGGAGAGATGGATAGGAACGACAGGTGTAGGCTTAGGGCATAGTTTGGTAGGTCATATGTTATTATTGTATATAAGGATAGGACTAGGCAACGCGATAGAAGTATGTTCAGGATAATAATTGGTAATTGCAAATTGCGCAATAAAATACTTAAAGGGCCGTCGCGGTAAAAAGGGAGCAAAATTTGACTTTTCAACACTCTAACATAGTTTTCCACGCAGAATTCGATAATGACAAGATTTTTTCTTCGAAAAAAACGCATTATAAAAAAAATCTGACTCCAATATCTCTATCGGGAACGACCCGTGAAATTTGTACAAGAGCAGCTTCGAGTCTGCATAAATTACGTGAGGTCTGTGACGTCATTGCAGGAGCCTGTGTTGTTTACATTCTCGCAGCTCGCATTGTCTGTGTACTATAGTACATGTTCTTGCTGAAGTACTCAATGAAAAGTGTTTAATTTAGCAAATAAACGTAATTCCCAATGGATGACTTCAACTCTGATGTATCAGGCAGTGATAACAAGCACGACTATGACATTGGGAGTGATATATCAGATTCTGAAATGTTACATTTTGAGGTGGAAGAAGAAGATTGTGATGCAGCTGCAACTCCAGCGCAGCGGGGTACATGATGTACAGCCGTACCGTAATCGAACCCGGCCGTAGCCCGGCGGTGGATACGCGTACTGACGATCGTGATAAAGCTTCTGACTCCGAATACAAGCGCAGCAGGTTGACCCGGAAAATAGGATTGGAAACAGTTGGTGAGTTTTAATTTTACAATTTATGATGATAATGTTTATTCGGCTATATGGTAGCATAGAAAGTACTGATCGGAGGATAGAAATTCTACTGATAAGATAGGCCCCGAGCGAGTTCAATTACCTGTGTCCGTTGCATGGCAGCAGTCGGCCCGGCTTGCCGGGGGCCGGCGGGAGGGGCACAGGCCAGCGCACCCCTACAACAACAAGGGGCTTCGCTAAGTCTGCTTCTTCTTCTTCTTCGTTTGGCGACCACAGTCAACTTACTCATTACTGATACGGACATAAATGTTATAAAATATAAAGTACTAAATGATTATAGGACTGACAATGATAAAGATAATGTATTTTGAAGCGGCGTTTAGACTTTAGAGAATTGCTCAAACTTGAAAGTCAAACCCTACTGTAATAGTATGGACACATTTGCTGACATACACTAAAGCGGTATAAATAAACTATCCATTTGCACATTTCCAAAATTTGCAGGTGTTCATGTGCTGGAAGCTGCTCCGCCATGCCGACGGACGAGGGTGAAAGAATCCACATGTTACACGGAGATCATGCAGGTGGTGGAGAAGGTGGACTCTAATGAGGAGACCGGCCTGGACTGCATCACAGAACATCCATGGATTTAGGACAGAGTGCCTTGAATTCATGTGCTGGAGATGGGAGCTAGACGGCATACTATCAGTTCCGCCAACAGTACATGAAGGATGCGAAGATGAACCCAGCAGTTAATGAGTAGGTTTGACTTTTTAAAGATTTAAATGTGCTTTTAACCATGCATGTACAGTGCAGTAACGTACCCAGAAATTTTTCAAGAGGGGGGAGGGGGGGGGGGGGGGTTATTTCACCACATTTTTGTAACCGAGGGGGATGGGTATTTGTAAAAAACTTTCGAAGCCGAGACCGGTACAAACAGTCCGAGGAGGAGACCAAGACCATTGGTTGAGAATTATGCAAGGGGGGGGGGGGGGGGGGTGGGGGTGGGGGAGGGGGGGGGGAGACCAGGATTCTTTGCACGTTGAAAAGGGGGGTTCAAACCTCTAACATAAATGTTTTGGTCACCCCCCCCCCCCTCCCCCGTACACCTGTGATACAGTCCATAAACATAAAGACATTTAGAATGTTCAATACAAGACCCTGTATATTGCACATTGTATTTATAAGTACTCATATGGGTCATCCAATGAGATTTTTGTATACACTGTACCTTTTATCACAAATTTTTCTATTGTTCTTTTTTCTTTTCCCAGGAGAAACAAGCATGCTGCCTAAAGGCAACTGGCACGGTGGTGTTGGGGTTTCCATCCTGCGCCGTAACGGTGGATAGGGCAACCTTCCCTTCAGACTCATATACAGGATTCAGGGACCCTTCTCATCATGATTGACGATCGTTTACTGGCACATATTCCTGTAGGCTGTACAGACTATTTATAACAATTTTAAAGTCACATTTCTCTGCAAATCTCCTTCAGCACAGGAATACTATTATGGTCACATCTTACTTACATTCCATCTGCTGATTATTTTATGAATATTTTACTTCTGGAGTGAGTAAATTCCATAATAATCCATTTTCATGACTGTCTTACATGTGAATTTTACCTTGGCTACTACATGTAGTTTGTTTACGAAATTCAGACTGAAAAAAGGCTGATTGCTATGTTTTGTTTATTTTTTTGGTAATAAAGATAATTTGCTTACAACCTCAAACAATGTGTGAAAGTTTTGATATGTGTGTACAGTATGTGGGAAGGGAATGGGCACAATTTTACGAGTGTCTTGAATTAAAGTAAAAATATCAAAACAATTGTAAAAAATGCAGCATGCGCGGGTCTCTATGAAAATAAGACAAATCTGCAAGTTTTGTTCTTTTTGGCAGCTTGTTTTGAACAAAAATTTCAATTATTTAGCAATTTGGGTCTTTGGTATGTGGTCGACTAGAAAAAAACTCACCGTCAACATTCATGAAATCATGTTTACTAACATCCTCAAACAAATAAGTATGTTAAATTGTTTGTGTATCTGTGTACATGTATACTTTTGGCAGGAATTGAGAAGATGGGTATAAATGAAGACTTTAGTTCCAAAAGGTGCTAAATCCCCTTTTGGACTTTTCTAGTAAATTGATGTTTTTTATTTGACCACTTTCACTTCTTTCAATGATGGAGAATTTCACACATAATGAAGACCTATCATAACACATTATAAAAACACTCATGAAAGAAATCCTGCTATAGTAGTTATTTTTTGATATTTTTTCCCAAAAAAATTTCAGCGGATTTAGCCAGTAGGTAATTCTATAGCTAGCTGAATACCGCTCCTGGAGGGCTGAGGAGCGGTAGTGATTTTTGAGCACTCAAGCTTGCATCCAGTACATTTTTATCAGGGTTGGCACTTCTTATCTCTAGCCCCTGGGCGCTAATGTCTCAGCAGAGGATTAGAGGATTAGGATTGTTGACATCAGTAATAAAACTGATAAGAATGTGGTCGATACGGAAACAAAAATGATCAAATTGATCACCACGATGGTGGAAGACAAGCCAATGGGACAATCACGTCATGGCACCTTTTGGAAATAAACATGGATTTAGCGCCTTTTGGAATTAAAAATTTGAGGCATGATATCAGATTATAAATATACAGGTAATACCTATGGTTGGTTATAGATTAAAAATGTAATGTTTTCCTGTGATGATTAGAATTATTTTAGAATGTGACTCAAGGTTCTAATGACCTGTGACATCCTTTCTATGCCCTAACACTGTGGGGCATTTGATTGTACAGTGGAACCTTGTTATAAAGTGGTCGGATATAACAAAAACCCTCTTATAACAAGGTCATGTTGCTGGTCCCAGCTCTTTATATATATATATATATTTTTTAACCTGATATAATGAGAAACCTGATATAACAAGGTAATTTTCATGGTCCCAAGGACCTAATTATAACGAGGTTCCACTGTACCACCGTCATTCTGCACATTCCACTCAGATGCCAACCATGCAACATGATCTTCTCTCCAAGCAGACCAAGCACAACTTCAATCATCAATTTCCCACTTGTTATTAATTCAACACATTTCAGAAAATCAGAAAAATAAGGATATTAACCAGATCCACAGTAACCATGGAAACAAAATAAACAATCGGTAAAGACGTAATGAATTATGATTATCTTGCAAAATTGCTTTACTCATTCTGAAAAAGCCATTCGAGAAAATGACACAAATAAATCAGATATTGATAAACATTGTTATGTCAAACTGAAACAAAAAAATACTTGAGTTACTATCATGCACTGTAGCATGCACAGCTATCTGGGAAAAGGGGAAGCATGGATATGGATGCGAGGTTCATCTGACCCGCTGATGCATGCAGACTGCCAATGCTGGAGTAAGTTGCGCTCAGTTTGCAGCAAGATTCTCATACATAGTTTAGTGCAGAGTTTATTGTGTTTTTGAGTTGCCCAGTCCTTTTTAAAAACTCAACATAGTACATGACGCCTGAGATTCACGGTTGCTGCCACCATCCGCCACCAGTTGTTGAACTTGACGTCAGTCGTCACATCATGGAGATCGATATGGGACATGACGACCGAGATTCGCGGTTGCTGTCACCATCCACCACCCGTGGATGAACTTTACGCCGTTGGTAGAAGTTGTCATCTATCGTCGGTTGCGATCTTGACGCTGGCTAGGACGACCGATATATTCCCTAGGTATTAATAGAAAAAAAGAAGATAAATTAATCATGTAGACCACGATCATCTGAAGAAATATTTAGTTTGCAATTAGACAAGTTTTGTTTTGTAAATTACTTTTTCATATCACAATACTTATTGTTTGAATCACTTTTCATTTGGCTTGGTCAACTCAATCCTCATCTACAGGGTATGTATTGTTCAAATGAGCATATTTCCTGACTTCACACTGCAAGTCTTTCTACAAAGCGGCCATAATAAATGATGATGATGATGATGATGATGATGATGATGATGATGATGACTTTGACAAAGAAGAAGATGATGACGATGGAAAAGAAGAAGATGTTGATGATGATGATGATGATGCCGAAGAAGATCTATGATGATGACGATGATGAGTAGATGATGCCGAAGAAGAAGATGATGATGATGATCAGTTTTTGAGATAAGGCGACCACAAGAACAGAACAACTCAAACACATAATGTCTCAGGCCACTTTATTGATGAAGATAAATATGATGATGACTAAGAAGAAGATAATGGTGATGACAAAGGAGAAGATGATGATGATGATGTCAAAGAAGGAGATTATGATGATGATGATGATGATGATGATGATGATGATAATGACGAAGATGATGATGATGATGATGATGATGATGATGACGATGATGACTGGGACGATGATGAAATTTATGATGATACCGAAGATTAAGATGATGATCAGGATGGCTGGACAGACAACTCAAAAACATAATGTCTCAGGCCACTTCGCTGATGATGATGATGATGATGACGATGATGATGATGATGAAGATGATGACCAGTGATGATGTTGAAGAAGAAGATGATGGTAATGATGACAAAGGAGACGATGATGATGTCAAAGAAGAAAATTATGATGATGATGATAACGATGATAATGACAAAGATGATGATGACGCTGATGATAGTAAATACATTTTTGTGATACGGTGACCACAAGAACAGGATGGCCGGACAGTCAATTCAAATATATTGTCTCAGACCACATGATAAGACCTTCGACATATTTCGTAATATCCTATAAAGTTATATTGACACTGATTTTAAAAATACTTTGTGAAACTTACAGAAAGAGGCACCTTTCTTGACAGCCTTCACGGATGCTCTCCCAGGCATTTACTTGTGTTTGATGACTTTAAATCGCTTCTGTTCCGTCTTCGTGGTAGCCCGAGGACGCTCACTGTTTGAGTTGTAATGGAGAACAGCAAACTGAAGCCTGGAAAGAGAATACGAAATGTTGTATGGTGACGTGTTATGCCCCACTTTCTATGATGCATCTCATTCAAATACCTGTGTGAAATTTAAATAATTGTGCATTCAGACACATTCAAATAATCTTATTGCATAAAGCCCAGTGCCCACTAGGCGATCTGCGTTTGCGATCTAGCCCGAGTTGCTAGCGATCTCGGTTCGGTGTGAATCGCACCATTTCGCCGCGAGTCATCCCGATCTCATTGCGTACGCGATCTTTTCGGTGCCCACTATGCGATCTCACGGCGACTTCCTATTGTCCCTATTTCCACGCATGCTTGCATGGTTGAAAATTACAGCCAGGTATAAGTGTTCGCTCTTGCTTGTCTTGACATCATAACGCGCTTTGCGAGTTTTTTTTAATAAACCCAGTGCCCACTTTGCGATCTGCGCCTAGCGATCTTGCCCGAATAGGAGCGATCCCCTGAGATCTGTGGTTAAGTCGCAAAGTGGGCACCAATGGCCGCACCAGATCGCTGTAACTCGCGTCCGCAAGGGTGGTGTCGGTTGCGGTCGCAATGTTTCGTTCTCGATCGCATGTCGGGCGGGATCGCACAAAAAAAAACATTTGGGCAATTGTTCATATTTCCTGATATCAGGAATTCAATCCTTGATATCAGGAATTCTGTTTTCAAATATCAATAATTAAATTCTTGATATCAGGAAATAAATTAATGATATCCACAGTTCGATTTATTGATATCCAGAGTACGATTTCTTGATATCCAGAGTTCGATTTCTTGATATCAAGAATTCGATTTCTTGATGCCAGGAGTTGAATTTTTGAAATCAGGAATTGCCATTGGTTAGCAACAGAAAATGGTTTCTTGATATCAAGAATTCAATGTTCAGTTATGCGAAACTGCTCTACAAAGGCGCCCTGCAAAAATCAAGAATTCTTTTCTTGATATTTTTCTTGAATTGTTGATATCGATTTGCTGGTGTTAAAGCCCATGTCCAGTTTCGGGAAAGTAGCCGAATACATCTATATTGATCATGATTATTGAATGTGTATTGAAATAGGGCTTGTGTGGTAAAATCCGAACCTAAGCATCGTTAAATACAGAAATATCGGAAGAAATCAATATTTCGTAATATACGTAGCGTATGGGCGATTCCTCATTGGCGATATCTGTGCCGCCGGCATAGATATATAATTTCGCAAATATATCAATTAGTAGGCGTTTTCTTGGCCAAATTTGGATAATCCTATATTAATGTTATTATATTCTTTCACATTATTGGTAATAAGAGCTTCCATTTCATTTTTTTGAGAGGGGGGCGTTTCCAAAATTGGCCTTTACCTTTAACTTAAGCAATGGTAACTCTTGATATCAAGAAAAGGAAATAAATGTTCAAACGGCTCGCCATGCTTCGCCAACAAATTCAGAATCAAACAAGCGTGAATTCCTCGTTATTGTATTCCTTGACAATGGGTGGAAATAGGGGCCAAGCTATGACCCCAAGGAGGCCAAATTGAAAAGATCGCGTACACAATGGAATTAGGCTGACTGCGAACTGATGGATTCCAAGGTCGCTACGCCTATGCGATCTTGTTCGAATAGGAGCGATCTTGTTCGAATAGGAGCGATCCCCTGAGATCTGTGTTAAGTCGCTAGGTGGGCACCAATGGCCGCACCAGATCGCCGCAAATGCGATCGAGACCGACCTGGTCGCCAGATTTTTGAACATGTCAAAACCCCGGCGACCGCAACCGACACCACCCTTGCGGACGCGAGTTACAGCGATCTGGTGCGGCCATTGGTGCCCACTTGGCGACTTAACCATAGCTCTCAGGGGATCGCTCCTATTCGGGCAAGATCGCTCTAGATCGCTAGGCCCAGATCGTTAAGTGGGCACTAGGCTTAACAGTGTAAACATGCATTTATGTTATCAGGGAATTTAGGAAGCGGTTGATTTGATGGATTGCATCAATTTTGCATTACTAAAAAAGAAGTGGCAGCAGGCATAAGAAATTCAATTAAGACATGCATAAGTACCTTAATTGTTGTCATGCCCTTGTAGCCAATAGGCCTTCACTAAAAGTGGTTGATGATTCCATGAAATGCCTCCAGCGATGAAGTTTGCTTTCCCCAGACAAATTTATCACGTCCTTCAGCAAATGTGCTGTTGATGAAGTTCTTCTCAAACCTCAGTACCCGAATGTTCACACAGTAAAAAGGAAGAATATAACACCAACACAGACCTATTATCACCTTTAAAAAAAACATATTTAAGGCTACTGTGATGTGTGAGATGAATTTGCGTCCGAAGAGATGCTGAAATCACATCTGTCCAAAAACTGACTTGGTTCCTCTAAGCACTGGGTTAATTATGAGAGTCAAACTTGCCTGATAATTATTATCACACAAGCTACATAGTACATACATGCAATATAATTGATGCACAAGCAAGACAATGATTTTACATGGCAATAACAATGTCACGACCTACAATCCTGCAATCATTATCATCACATCAGTTATTACCTCAAGAATCTATAATTGTTGTTCTTATGTGAATAATACAAATTTGGCATTGCTTTGGAGTTTGATCAATTTATTGTTGCCGGAACATTTAATTCTGTTTTAATTTTACTTTTAGTACGCTACAACTTGTTGTCTAGACTAGAGTCTTACCTTCATTTTTTGTTTCTCAACGGCAATTCTCCAGTCACAGGCATTTCCTACAAGGTGGTTGATGGCAATTTGATGGTTCAAAATCATCGTCTAAAACAAGGATTGCACCACAGATGACACCCGATCGCCATTCCACAGCACAGGCAGGCTAGCCTAGCCTAGGCCCATCCCAGTCAACTCTCGTAATAAAGCTACACCTTTGTTGAAGTCCATTCGTCTAAAATGTACAGTCGCATCTTCCTTGTTCGTATTACCCAGGGAGCAAAGGGTTTTTTTACAGACATGGAATGTTATACAAGGTTTGGGCCCAGAATTGTCTTCTAGGACCTTGTAGAAGCACAACCTAGGTGGACAACCTCGCGAACTAGCTACTGGCAGGCCACATAACACATATTAAGGATTTTACCCCTACTGTACGTTAAAAGCGCCTTAAATCCTTAGGGTTCATGAATGTCCCAAATGCATCTTGCTATAATCACATTGCTTCGGATTTTTTTTTCATAGACAGTTGTGCATCTTTTGATACCAAATTTTGCCTTTTTACTTCTATGGTTTTTAAAGGGACATTCCCTCTTTTGCAAGCCAAATTTCAAAAGTTGCGAGGTTATTGTCTTATATGAAAGAAAATGTCATTTAATAGCATGCCTGAACAAATTAGGGCTTGAAATCTCTTTTTCGTGGAGTTATAGACCTAAAACTAATAAACCGTCGTCCAATTTTAATTGTGCATTATACGTATATTCACCCAGTGAGGAAGTTCGTACACGGATTCCATGAAGTACCACAACGCTATGCGTGACCCCTACGTGACCCGCGCTAGCTACGTGACCCGCGCACAAGTAAGAATAGCATGACCGCACACTAGGCAAAATAACCAAACCTCGCTTAAACTGACTACATGTACATGTACATATTCTTAATGTTTGAGATTTTTTTCCGTGACATACATTTACAAATGTCGGCTTCACAATACCTTTACAAGAATAAGTACAATATAGTTGTAATATTATGCTAAATCAGTTAAACTCTTTTATTGACCGATATACAGAGTGTCCCAGAAAGGTTGCAACACATACGATCGTTAATTTCTTCGACACCATCGACTAAATGTCGTGATTTTTTTATTTCATTGGATAGAACATTATTTTTCCAACAAAATGATACCATGAACATGGATTTTGGGTAAGGCGTTTTGGATGCTAGGGCCATTTTTCTGAGGCAATGTCGTTTCCAAAATTTGCCACTTTTTCGTCTCCAGCGATCCGCTGAGCACTGAGGCATTCTCTCCTCACGGCCTGCCGTTCAATTCGCTGGACAAAAGAAACGCATGACTGTTCTCCCTTTGTAAGGAAGACAATGTGAGCCATTCTTATGTACAGCTAATTCTACGGCAGGCCGTGGGGCGAGAATGTCTCAGTGTCTCATTCATAAAAATGCTTAAGTTTACATCAGCATATCCAAAATTATAGTATAGGGTATTTCACATTTGTGAAAATACCAATATAATTATAATATTTTATATTGACATCTGACAATCGTAACCACTGGTTTCTTTATGTGATAATTTAGCCTGATGATTATGGTTTGATTGGTCAATTTGTATTTTCCCCCTCTTTTTAAAGATCTTCATCAATCTAGCCTTGATAACGATTCTACCCCCTTCCTTTAGTAAAATGTGGGAATATAAATGGACTTATTGTTGCACTAGTAAGCTGTCATTTCTTTCCTGCTTGTGGTGGTACTGTCAGTGTCATGTGTAAAAAGTGCATTGACATGTTCTTGCTGATGTTTGGATTCATTACATATTCTTTGGCCGTATTTTTTCTTGTGAATGGAAGTTGTTGAGGTTTACAAGGATTTCATCTAATCAGTTGAAAAAGACTCATCCCTAAGACATGTCAGCTTTCATACCTCGTTATTTTGACTTTGTATTTAGCACTCTTTTTAAACGGTGTCGATGTACCCGTGTATCCCCAGCCCCCTATTATGATACTGAGTGCAGCTTTGTAATGTAATATGCGACGATGCATAACAACAAAATTACTTTGTTTGGAATTGTAAACATGATGTTATGGTTAGTTTATGTATCCTTTTAGACCTGAATATAGTTCCAAGGGCCTGAAATAGATTATAAAGATTGTGCTTGTAATAAATAGCTATGATTGGAAAATAACATGATATATATTTCATATTTGTGGACTCAATGTGAGAGGTTGGAAGGGCACATGCCTTCCAAACATGAGGTCCCGAGTTCGGAACCAGAGAGTGCCCGGAAGGATGGAACGTGATTCCTTAGCACTGTATTCACATACAAGGTGTCAGGCTGGAAGACTCCCATGTGAGTGGAAATGTGCACTGGGGGTAAAATCAATGATGCACCGTGTTTGTCAAACGACGGAACGTTCGCTATATCATAACATGCATATTATCATTATAATTATTACAATTAATATTATGTATTTCTTTGTTTCAAATTCTTTTGTTTTGTATTGTTTTGTCATTTGTTTTGCCAGTGTATTGTTTTTTCATCATATTAAATGCCATCTAACATGTGTCATTCTATAATCTGCACCATTGCCACAAATTTGTGTAAATAAGCGTATGTGAAATTTCATATTCTATGTCTGACGCGTGACATATAAAGACACGTGACTTAAAGGGACAGTCCCTCTTTTACAAAACGTCTGAACAGTTTCCAGTTGACGGATGGGGATGAATGAAACACACACACACAAAAAAATCAGATTCTACGAATGAAAAACGAATGCGTCCCTCCATCAGACTATATATCGGTCAATAAAAGAGTTTAACTGATTTAGCATAATATTACAACTATATTGTACTTATTCTTGTAAAGGTATTGTGAAGCCGACATTTGTAAATGTATGTCACGGAAAAAAATCTCAAAAATGAAGAATATTTTGCCTAGTGTGCGGTCATGCTATTCTTACTTGTGCGCGGGTCACGTAGCTAGCGCGGGTCACGTAGGGGTCACGCATAGCGTTGTGGTACTTCATGGAATCCGTGTACGAACTTCCTCACTGGGTGAATATACGTATAATGCACAATTAAAATTGGACGATGGTTTATTAGTTTTAGGTCTATAACTCCACGAAAAAGAGATTTCAAGCCCTAATTTGTTCAGGCATGCTATTAAATGACATTTTCTTTCATATAAGACAATAACCTCGCAACTTTTGAAATTTGGCTTGCAAAAGAGGGAATGTCCCTTTAAAAACCATAGAAGTAAAAAGGCAAAATTTGGTATCAAAAGATGCACAACTGTCTATGAAAAAAAAATCCGAAGCAATGTGATTATAGCAAGATGCATTTGGGACATTCATGAACCCTAAGGATTTAAGGCGCTTTTAACGTACAGTAGGGGTAAAATCCTTAATATGTGTTATGTGGCCTGCCAGTAGCTAGTTCGCGAGGTTGTCCACCTAGGTTGTGCTTCTACAAGGTCCTAGAAGACAATTCTGGGCCCAAACCTTTTATAACATTCCATGTCTGTAAAACCC
>JBAMJV010009472.1:0-41418 GCA_037951105.1 Echinarachnius parma
CAAGAAATAATCTGAAACCATTTAATA
Source organism: Echinarachnius parma (assembly GCA_037951105.1). Lineage (NCBI taxonomy): Eukaryota > Metazoa > Echinodermata > Echinoidea > Clypeasteroida > Echinarachniidae > Echinarachnius > Echinarachnius parma. The sequence goes on from JBAMJV010009472.1 coordinate 28, forward strand.
ACTGTTTGGTCAAAGCCAAAGTATTTAGTTTTTTCCAAATAATATGTCGAAAGATATCAAGTCAAAGGCCTTTTCTTAAGTCTAGTGTACAACACCAACTACATTTCCTTCATCTATAGATTTGATCATGTCATCAGTCAAAGACATAAAGGCAGTTAAAGTAGAATGGTTAGGGCGAAAAACCATGTTGGATTTTGATTCATAATTATTTACCCACAAAATAATCATATACTTGATTAAATACCAATTTTTTCCAATACTTTTGACAAAATAGAAGGATCTGAAATCGGGTCTATAATTTGTTGGGTCTGATGTATCTCCACTTTTTGTGTATGGGAGTTACACGAGCCTTTTTTCCAAGCATACGGGTTTTCCCCGTCACTAGTGATAAATTGATGATGTGTGTAAGTGGTTGAACAAAACCATTCAATAGAGTCTTTAACAACGCTAGCGGGGATTTGATCAAGGCCAGTGGCCTTGTTCCTTGCAATACCATGTATACATTTCAAAACATCCTCTTGGGAAATTCTTTAAACCTAACTAATAGAATCTACGGTGCGTTGGGTGCTCGTGTATTGGCAGTCCCTGTACCTGATTGGGGGGTGCGTTGGGTGCGTACATATACATGCTACGATCAATCGCTCTAGAAGTAATAAATCGTAGAGTCACGATTGATCGTACGATCAATTTTCTGTAACATTAACGATCTACGATTATCGTAACCACAGAAAATCAATCGTCGACTCTACGATCAATCGTAGTATCCACGATTGATCCATGAGCTACCGTAGCCTGGAGCAATACAAAAATTGTTCTGCCCCTTCCCTAGGTCTCACCTTCATTAAATTACATGTCATTTTAAGAGGCAAATTTTTACCATTTTAGCCCAAAATAAAATCTTTTTTTGAAAAATTATTATTTTTGGCCTAAATTATGTCATTTTGAAGGTCAAACATGGTAACTACAGACATTTTGGGCCTCCATCATTGCCAAAAGACCTTGGATAATCCAATCTATAAAAAAAAAATATATATATGGAATATGGAAGGGTCTTAATTATCCACAGACGTCCTAACTTTCCACGTGCCTATGACTGAATTACCTACATTAATAATTCAGTCAGAGTCAGAGTTTGAAATAACAAAAACTAAGCTTGCCGGACCTAGTTACAATTGTTATAGCTTGCCAACGGGGAGCTTACGTCATACCGCATATTATTTGCATACATTACAGAAGCGGTCTATTGACTGAAAGATATTTATTTCAGATTATATTTATTTTCTGTGACGTGTGCTATAGATGAGGGTTTAATAAACTTCGTTTAAGGTGTGCGTTTGAGAAATTACACTGCCCAACAACATTTCGAAATGTGGAGTTCCCGCAATCGAAATGAACTTGCAATATGAGAATAAACTTTGTATGGTGCGCGAAAGCGCGCGGACAAAAAAAAAGTGATTTCAGTCTTTTTCAAACTGAAAAAAAACACAGCTATTTTGACAGATTAATTATTGATGTTCTTTCCCCTCTTTGGCATTATATCACTCAATTTTTTTCTTCCTCATTTTCGGATTTATTGGGGGGGGGGGGGCGAAATAATATGTTCGCCCTCAAATATTTTCATTGGGGGGGGGGGGGCGACCAGCCCCTGCCCCCCCCCCCCCATGATCGACGCCCCTGGCTGCGTGCATCTCTTGGGGCTACCCCCCATCCAAGCATACATGTACCTGAAGCCTGGGAGCTACGTGCATCTTTTGGGGCTACCCCCTCTGAGCATACCCAAGCTTGGGGGCTGAGTACATCTCTTGAGGTTCCCCCTCCAAGCATACCGAAGCCTGGGGGCTGCTGGCATCTCATGGCAATTGATCACCGAGGATGGGGGGGATATAACCCCCTCCCCCAAAAAATAAAAAATAAATAAATACAAAAAATTATAATGATAATAAAAAAATTGGAGGGTTCAGAAATATAAATAACATTAAATGAAGAGTCATTGGCCCCTCTAATTCATTATGATACAATAGTCTTCTTCTAACCCTATCCCTAACCCTAACCACATCTTGAGAGTGCTCAACTGCCCAAATCCAAAATCTTCAGGGGGCTGTGCCCCCTAGAGCACATTAAGGCCATCTGACCCAGTCCCTTGTACATTTTGACGTAGTTAAATATCATTACATGCAGAAATCAGAAGAATTCAATCACTCCGTCGCGTGCCAGTCAGACCAGTGGGCCTAAATTCACCGCAATTCACTACCTCTTTCCTTCTCTGCGCCGCTAGTGCTGGGCTAGAGATATAGCAAGTCCGCATACGTGTGTTAGCATACAATACACGGATAAATCGATCTGTGTCCTGATTGTTTTAATTACAAACCTTTTATTATGCTCAATTAGTCAATTACAAAGCAAATTCTGTAAAAATCTTGACATATATATACTTTCAGTTGGTGGTGAAAGCATATTTTCATTTTTGGTGTGTGGGGCATTTCAAAATGCTGTTAATTTGGCTTTTACATTTCTAAACAGCTACACCAGAAAAGCTAATGGGTGCTAAATAGCAGGCCCCTACTCCCCACCCTTCTCTAAATGTTTCTTGCCAAATTGCTCACCAAGTTTGCTACGCGTGCACACAATACCTATCGACTTTAGGTGTCATTCGGCGAAAAACTATTTTTTGTCTCTGTCTCTGCTTTTATTACTGTATCAACTGATAAAGCATCACTCCTATATTCAAGGATATTATATAAACATTTGTTGAAAAGTAATCTAAATTTACTGTAATTTTAACAAATCAACCTTTTGCGTGACTCGCGAGACATTCATCAAGTGTATTTGAGGATGATAAATTTGCAAAATGCTAACAGCATAGAAGAAAAAGCTTACTGTTTTCTCAAAATGAATTTAATAATGGAAGAATAAGGGACAGCTGATGGTTTAATTTTTTAAAACTCTAATATGAAGCCAGAGGCCTCTATTTTGACCCAAAACTTCCACTACGTTCATAGGGCTGTAACTTTTTTTTTTAAAGGGCCCCCCTATAAAAAAAAGAAGAAGATATTTAAACCATTTCAACAATTCTCTCCCTAAATATATTAATCACAAAGTGGTTCTTTGTACTTCATTTTTTAAGTTTGATGATGACACTTACATGGAATCGATGTTGGGGGTAATTTTTCCGGGGGTAGTTGTTCGGGGGGTAGTCGACTGGGGGGTAATTGTCTGGGGGTAATTATCCGGGGGTAGTTGTCTTGGGGGGTAATATTCCGGGGGGTAGTTTTCCGGGGGGTAATTGTCTGGGGGGTAATCGTCCAAGGGGTAATTATCCGAGGGGTAGTTGTCTTGGAGGGTAGTTGTCTTAGGGGGTAATTGTCTTGGGGGGTAATTGTCTTGGGGGGTAATCGTCTCGAGGGTAGTTGTCTTGGTGGGTAATTGTCCTGGGGGGGGGGGGGGGGGGGGTAATTGTCCGGGTGGTAGTTGTCCCGGGGGTAATTGTCCTAGGGGGGTAATCGTCCGGGGGGTGGTTGTCCAGGGGGTAGTCGACTGGGGGGTAATTCTCTCGGGGTAATTATCCGGGAGTAGTTGTCTTGGGGGGTAATATTCCGGGGGGTAGTTGTCCGGGGGGTAATTGTCTGGGGGGGGAGGGGGGTAATCGTCCGGGGATAATTATCCGGGGGGTAGTTGTCTTGGGGGTAGTTGTCTTGGGGGGTAATTGTCCTAGGGGGGGTAATTGTCCGGGTGGTAGTTGTCCCTGGGGTAATTTTCCGGGGGTGGTTGTCCAGGGGGTAGTAGTCCTGATACGCACATTTATACCAACATTTTGCAACAAGACTTTAGAAACATTCACTAAATTTGGTGAAAATCGAACAAAATTGTCCGGGTGGTAGTTGTCCCGGGGGTAATTGTCCTAGGGGGGTAATCGTCCGGGGGTGGTTGTCCAGGGGGTAGTCGACTGGGGGGTAATTCTCTCGGGGTAATTATCCGGGGGTAGTTGTCTTGGGGGTAATATTCCGGGGGGTAGTTGTCCGGGGGGTAATTGTCTGGGGGGGTAATCGTCCGGGGGGTAATTATCCGGGGGGTAGTTGTCTTGGGGGTAGTTGTCTTGGGGGGTAATTGTCCTAGGGGGGTAATTGCCCGGGTGGTAGTTGTCCCTGTGGTAATTGTCCGGGGGTGGTTGTCCAGGGGGTAGTAGTCCTGATACGCAAATTTATACCAACATTTTGCAACAAGACTTTAGAAACATTCACTAAATTTGGTGAAAATCGAACAAAATAAAGGATGTGGTGATTGAAGTATGGTAGGAGACACATTGTGCCCTCTTGGGCTTGATAGGATTCATCCATTGTCATGTGTTGGATGCAATATGTAAATAGAGAGGGCGCTCTCATTAAGAAGTTGTACAAAGCACTTCGTGGTGTTGATTTATCTTACCATAATGATAATTGCTCTTATTGCTCGTATTACATTACCTCGAAATTGTGTATTCATTTGTTTCCATGCACACTCCACACTAATTGCTAAGGTTAATTCAAGTATTTTAATCCGTGTACATAATGTTGATGGTATGAACGTGTTTTTATTTTTCCTTTTCCATTCTCTCTTTACCTGTTTTACAGATCAACTCTCAATACTGATACAAAATGACGGGAGTCTCTGAAGTCACTCTGCTAGACATAGCAACCGACGTCGGTGGCAGTGACGCAAAAGTGTTTGATCTTGGTTTGAGGCTTGACTTTCGTAGATCTGAGGTAGATCAGTACATCGATACAAACAAAGGCGGAGCTAGAGTGACTGCTGAAGGGACAAGAAACATGTTGTTCGACTGGAGAAACAGAACGCCCAGGAAAGATCAGGTCCGGATCCTGAGAGATGCGCTAGGGGAGGTCAGTCTTGGAACCATCGCCGAGACGCACTTACCGACAACCTCGACAAGCTTGACAGGTTTGTGAACTTGAATTGCTGACATCTTCTAGCACGATATAGCCTTAAAACAAATACAGCGTATAATGCTCAACCCCAAGACCGGACTAGTTGAGGTCTTTCTATACAGCGATATATACTCCGCAAAAAAGAAACTGGACACTTGTATAAGACAAAATATTTCATATTCATTTACAATAAAATATATGATATTGTATATCAAATTAAAGATAAAATTACCCTCTTAAATGTTGGCATACTATCCAGATGAATCCATTCATGCATGACCTTTCACGGTCAATTAACCACAGCTAGGTCTGTTTTCAAAAATAGCAAAAATGGAACATCCACTCAACCATACAAATGTTGATAAGCATAATCTAAAACGCTATATTCATGGGATGGCATGTGACCTTTTCTATCTTTATCTCCATAAAAAGTATAATTTAAGACAAATTGTGAATGTTATAGGTTTTATTTTCATCAAAATGTAACACAAAAGGGAATTCCATGGCAAAGGTTTATTAGTCGAAACTACAGTTTGTGCCCTTATTTCAGCATGAAAAATAGTATAAATTCTTTCCAAGAATTCTACCAAAGATCGTCCAAAGGTAGTCCAAAGATCTTAAAAACCTGATGCCACCCTTGGTCAAACAGTTGGGCAGTTTTTAACATGTCGTTTTTCTTGGTATCTATGGTTAAAATTGCAGGGGATACATGAAACAAACAAGATTTATGCCTCAGAGACAGACCAGTATATGTTAATGCTCTCATAACCAAGCCCTGTTTTATTGAAAAATGTGTATTTTCAGAGTTTGTTCATAACAATAAAGTTTAATAATGTCATTATTTGCCCCGCACATCTCGTTTTAAGTGAAACGCTTAATATCATTTCAGTCGAATGGTGTGGTCCTCCATTGTTTTTGCTATTTTTTAATACAGACCTTGCTATTGTTAATTGACCATGGCATTTCATGCATGAACGATTACACATTTATCTCATACCCTGCATTAAGAGGACTCAATTCCCTTAAATTTGATATAGGATAATGTACACTTTATTCTACATAAATATGAAATATTTCAAGTTATATAAGTGTCCAGTTTCTTTTTTTTTGCGGAGTATATATCCTTCCTTAGATCTCGGCCGTGAAACGGCCGGTTACAGTCCGTTATTCCGAAGGTTCGTTATTCCGAAGGTTCAGTTATTCCGAAGGTTCGTTATTCCGAAGGTTCGTTATTCCGAAGGTTCGTTATTCCGAAGGTTCGTTGATCCGAAAATAAAATCGGGTTCGTTATTCCGAAGGTTCGTCATTTCGAAGGTTCGTTATTCCGAAGGTTCGTTGATCCGAAAATAAAATCGGGTTCGTTATTCCGAAGGTCCGTTATTCCGAAGGTTCGTCATTTCGAAGGTTCGTTATTCCGAAGGTTCGTTGATCCGAAAATAAAATCGGGTTCGTTATTCCGAAGGTTCGTTAGTCCTAAAATGAAATAGGGTTCGTTAATCCTAAAATGAAATAAATACGACGTAGAAAAGAAGTTGATTTTATTTTGAGCAGTGTGGACTTGGGAAAGGGGATCAATCTTACTCTAATTGCCGTGGCTGCATGGGGGGTGGGGGAGAAGGGGAGGGGGGGCAAAGAGTGGCTTTACAATTCTAGTCAAATTGTATTTTCTTTTTCTTTGTAAAACAGTGCAATAAGAATGAGATATATATATATTTATATCTTTCTCATGTAAAAAAAACATGAAATAAAACCAAAATCAATTTGATATAATTATAATTATGTCATAAAGTTCGATTTTGCTGCTTCATATCAGTCCAAAATGACATTTTATTTGTCTGAATTGTATGTATTTCATCATAAATAGCAACTAAGGGCAGGGGGGGGGGGGGGGGGTTGCTATTTTGAATCCCGGCAAGTGATGTTTTCTACATCACATTTTCACTTGGCAGCCCAAGGGGGGGGGGGGGGGGGGTTAGGTTGTTCCCTTTTGAATGTTCATGATTCCTTCATGCATGCATGTTTATGCTTTATTAATGATTTAAATGGCTTTGGGAGGGGGGCCCATGACACCCCACCACTACGCCAGTGCACACACACACACACACACACACACACACATTTTCGGATTAACGAACCCTAATTCATTTTCGGACTAACGAACCTTCGGAATAAGGAACCCGATTTCATTTTAGGAATAACGAACCTTCGGAATAAAGAACCTTCGGAATAACGAACCCGATTTCATTTTAGGAATAGCGAACCTTCGGAATAACGAACATTCGGAATAGCGAACCTTCGGAATAACGAACCTTCGGAATAACGAACCCGATTTCATTTTAGGAATAGCGAACCTTCGGAATAACGAACCTTCGGAATAACGAACCTTTGGAATAATGCAACAAATGTTCGGATTAACGAACCCTATTTCATTTTCGGATTAACGAACACTCAGGTATAGGAAATTTGCGTGTTCGGAATAACGAACCTTCGGAATAACAAACCTTCGGAATAACGAACCGCACCCAAACGGCCAACCGTCGCGAAATTTGCATGCGTGTCAAGTGAAGTGCGAAGATTCCTTTGGGCGTTTCACATTTTCTAAATATCATTTATTTATCAACTTATTGTAATAAATGCTAATTAAATCCAAAGTGAGATATTTTTCGCGGATAAATCGTAACATTTTAATAATTGAACATTAAATTTCATTACCTTAGTTTTTTTATCCTTTCTACCTGTTCAACAAACTATTTGGCATGTCCGGCTTTTACTCATGTTTCATATTGTTGTTATAAAGTCTCATGTATCTTTTTGGTTTATTCAATGCACTTTGGTCCTGTTTTTTTCGTCCAAAAAATGAAAGTGCCCAGTAGTGTCACTAGAACAGTAAAGTAGATAGTTAATCTTTGAGTTCTTTCCGTCGAATTTACAAATCGTTTGCCCTAATTTTTATAAACACAATTTCAAACAAACCTGAATGTATGGAACTTGGTCACATTGTTTTTTCGCGATGTCCAAGTGTTTTCATTTATTTCATACACCTTGTATACCAGGTGACGCACAACCATCAGCAACACGACCCAAGCAGACACTCACCGTTGAAAGCTGTAGAGAAATCCTCATCGAGCAGTACAAGAAGAAGAAGCTTCAGCTCAAGCCGTGGGACAAGGGTGCTTGCACTGACTTCGCAGACCTGCACACTAGAATTAATCTTCTCAAAACAGAAAAAGAACCACGAGGACTTAAAGATGTGAAGATACCAGTAGAGGAGTCGATTAACGGTATTTTCAAAACAAAGGTCAACGGCACATGTCCATCTCGTATGCTCCTTGTTGGACGGGCAGGTATAGGAAAAACCACGGCATGTGACAAACTTTCACATGACTGGGCCAAGGGTTTGTCCAATTCCCCCCTTCTTGACATAGCTCTTTTGTTCGTTCTAAAGTTTCGTAATTTAGACAAAAATATGTCCCTCGGAAAAGCCATCATATCTCAACTTCTCGCAAAATTACCGCATGTCCATCCAAAAGATATCGAGCATCTGATTGAGGAAAATGAAGATAGGTGCATTATTATTATAGATGGCTATGACGAATTCAACCATGTCAGCGGAAGCTTGTTGACTGGTGAGTCCAATGACTCGAGTCTTTTTCAGCTGTTACGGGCAGAGCGGTTCGCTAAAACTCGAGTTCTCGTCACCAGTCGTCCTAATCGGAAAGAGGATTTTTGCGACTCGAGGCTCTCTGAGAACTTTGCTGTTTTTGAGCTCGAGGGGTATGGCGATAAAGATGCTAAATCTTATATCTCTCGATTCTTCCCAGATGAAACCCAGCGGCAGGCATATTACAAACACATACAACATTGTAACATTGCCTTTCTGTTGAAGATTCCAGTCTTTTGCATGGTCCTCTGTTTACTGTGGGAAACTGGCTTTCTTCAACGTGCAACCACACTCACGTCAATTATGAACAGTTTGTTTAACTATCTAGCTCACCATGCTTTTGCGAAAAACACTCGAGACAAAAACACAAAAGCTAGCATGATAATAGAAGAGATGAAAAATTCTGTGAGTGCAATAGGTGAAATAGCACTGAGCTCATTGATAAGTAATTCGCAGAAGCTAGTTTTTACAGAAAATGACTTTGAGAAATGTCAAAAGCAAATGCTATTTGCTGTTGAGTTGGGATTTTTAGGAAAAGATGAATTCATTGATCATTCGGGAAATCCCAAAACCACAATAGAATTCTTCCACAAACTAACCCAAGAATACTGTGCTGGAATTTACTTCAGTACTTTAAATCGAGAAAAGCAGAAAGAGGTACTCGACACGATGGAAGATTGCAACAGGATCTGTGAACTGGAATACGTACTGCGATTTGCTGTCGGTACTTCTGTACAATCTTTGCTTCCCATCATGCAGCGTATTTATTCCGTACAATATAAGGGTATGTTTAACGATGATCATAAAATTAAAGACAATCTTCTCTTAGTCTTCTTAGGCGAATTACCCCTAGCTGACAAAGAGACCACCCCTGACGAACTGGCTGAGATTATACATTCACACTACAAAAAACATCACGATCTTGTCCTTGACCATGCCCATGCAAATACTCTTCTCGGACTAAAAAGACTCCCAGAGCAAGCAAAGCTGGAGGTGAGTCAGTGACTATCTTTAATTTCAAGGAGTGTATATTATTTTGTGAAGACTTGCACAGCATCGAGATTCGAATTGTTACACATACGCCCTCGATATATATTTTAAGACAGCGTTTCTCAACCGGTGGGCCGCGGCCCACTGGTGGGCCGCGAAGCTCTCTAAGGTGGGCCGCGAGGTCGGCCAAAATGAAATTTTAAAAATTCTGTGGTAGCTAGTCCACGTCCTGGCTGATTTTATTCGATGTGCAATAAGAATTTGCTTCATGTCAAGTCAAATTTCCTTCCCAAGTATGCACCAGATAGCATGATTTCAAGTTAAATCAGAATGCAAAATCCCCCTTACCGTGCACGGGCGGACACCAACCTACGATCACACCTTCCCATCACCCTTCCCCCTCTCGGTAATTGTTTCGCTCCCTCGAGAATCGGTCTTGTCTACGTCTAGAATACAATATTCATGTCATAAATAGTGTGGCTTTTGATGCACTGTTTGAACTGTATAATGTCACTTTGCGAATATTTTTGGGGGTGCATATTTGACGCGTTTACCTACATTATAGTACATGTTGCCAAGTCAGAATTTCCTATCTAGGTATGCACCAGATTGCACAGTTTCAAGTCCAAAAATGCAAAAGCTCCCTACCGTAGGAGGGGGACACCCCCTCCCACACCCTCCCCCTCCCCCCGCTCAGTCGCTTTGCTCCTTCGCAATATGCGGTGGTGATGCGGATTTTGATTTAGCACCCCCCCCCCCCCCCCCCAAAAAAAAAAAAAAAAAAAGAAGAAAGGTTTTTGCTCATTACGCCACTGACTCTGAATGCCACTTTGCGTGTGAACCTGTCCCCCATCACTAAACCACGACTTGATTTTCTTATTTCCCATAAGCAACCTTAAGTGTCCCATTGAAGGTATGTAGAAAGTTTTTTTGCATTGCAACTGACAAATAGATACCACACAGTTTTCTTATTGTTATTTTATTGTCATTTTTTTCATTTTTCCAAATTATGTACTTGTAAGGTGGGCCTCCAAAAATTTGTAGGAGCCAAAGTGGGCCTCGGGTTAAGAAAGGTTGAGAAACGCTGTTTTAAGAAATGAAAATGTGCAATCGTGCTCTTTATTTTATTTGGTTTGCGTAGCGTTGTGGACAGTGAAACGCGCAAATAATAAAGTAACATTACATGCATATTCGCAGCAATAATGTAAATGTCCATTTCAAGAACGATAACAATCCTAACGATGACTAAAATACTCCGGATAATCATTATGATAATAATCCATGAAAATAATGAATATAGTAATAGTTTTTATAAGATTTCTGAAATTAGAACGCTAAACATGATATTCATATGACCCACTCCTATTAACGTTCGAGGTGCTGTGGTAAAAGGAAATAAAATAATACAGTTATGGGCAATTTCAATTCCACGAAAAATGTTACCCAAGGGTGAACAAATTAAATTCAGTCTTGTTACCTAATGATTAATACTGAGAAAGGACCATATTTTGATGACTACATGAAGCATATTTGACACTTAATGCAGATCATTGTTTGGCCATTGACGTTGGACAAAATGTGCATGAATAACCCCCCCCCCCAAAAAAAAAAAAAAAAAAAAATAAATAAATAAATAAATAAATAAATAATAATAATAATAATAAAAAATAAATAAATAAATAAATGAATAAATAAATAAATAAATAAATAAATAAATAAATAAATAAATAATAAATAAATACAAAATAAATAGATAAAAAAAAAAAAATGACATTTGCATGCGATGATTGTAAAAGGCCAATCCAAGACATTTGTTCCCAAGGGGATACATTTTCATCTTGACCTAATCGAGTGAAACTTGATATCATTTTAAAGCTGAGATACAATTTTAAAGGGATCTAGTAACTTTGTTGGCATGTGCAAAAAGTGATGAAGGGTTGATGCAATGTATATTGTTGTTATCTCATAATGTCCACAGGGTATTGTGTGAAAATTTCAAGTCAAATGGACATTGCATGGCCAAGTAATGAGTAAAAATACAAAGTGATATTCACTAACTCACTGCACTCACTTTGTACACAGAAGAAAAACTCGCCCGGAGTTTTTCTGATCTGAATACTTCGATCGTACATATCTTTGTAACGAAAGGGAAATTTGAAAAACAAGGTATGAGGGAACCGCTAGAATAAAAATTTTATTTTGAGGATTTGGACAATGTTACTAAGTCCCTTTAATAATTAAAAAAAAAATTGTTTCCAATAAGTAGTGATAATAAGCTATTTTGCATAATATGTAAATCACTGTAACGCCTGGGAAAACTTAATTAAAAACAAATCTAACAACTTTTAAAATGCTTGTAATAACTGTTTTACTTATTATTGACTTGACCTGAAGTCATTACAAGAAGTAATTTGGATTATGATTTTCAGCTTGTTATCTCATTAAATATGCAAATTAGATGCGTTCCAAAATTAGCATGTCCCACGCGTTACATTTTTACATCTTATTGCTTTGATTACTCGTTTACCAAAAGGTTTATTTTTTCTGTAACTCTACAAAGTTCTAATTTACCTTGCGGGACATCCATAACATAGCAACAACAATTAATCACATTTACCTAATTAGTATAATTCTATAATTAGATTTTGTAACGCGTGGGACAATATGTACAATAAAGCATCCATGGGTTTTAAACAATCTTATTTTGGCCTATAGATACATCAAGAATTTGTGCTTGGAAAATGCTCATCTTATGCATTGATTTTTAAACTGCCATTTTTACATCTTGTATATAATGAAATCAATAATTCACAATTGTTAAACAACTATTGTCCTACAATTAATTATTTGCAGTGATTACAATGAGAAATAATAGATTTTTTATAAATCCTATGAAAAAACACAATTTCCTTAGGATTTTTAAATCTCCAAATTATGCAATTTCTGGAATGACTTCCACTTCGAAAAAGTGACTTTGTAAGGGTATAGATGTTCGTCATAAATTGGTCTCAAAAGATGCGGAAGAAAGAACTTGTGATGTGGTGCGGCAATATCCTCACGCGTTGCGGAATGATCGTGTATAAGGCAAATTGGAGGGGGGGGGGGGGGGTTAACATATGATAGGAAAATGTCACACGCGTTACAATACAATTATAACTCACAATTACAAACGACTACCGTAAGTAAAAAGCCTGTTATCATTCAAAAAGAGCCATACAAACACAACAGGGCGCGCTCTAAAAGGGAAATTTGTTTCAACCATTTTTCATACAAAATTATGCATGTGATGTTTTGTTGAAATACTGACTAAATAGAGAGACCATCAACAACTATTTAAAAACATTTTGACAATTTTGAAAACAGTTTAATCATTTTTAAATAAAAATAAAAAATATCATGGAATAATTCTGGGACCCAGATTTATTACGATCGGATATATTTATTTATATTTTTGCCGTTTCTGAACCGATTTTGATCAAATAAAGTTTATTCTGTCATTAAAATTGTATGTCTTTCAAATTTGACACTCAGTTTTTCATTATCTCACAACAAAGTGTTCACGCCCCCCCCCCCCCCCCTCCCATCTCAAAATGTAAAAAGATGAGAAAAGTCATGTCCGAAAACCGTCATATCCGTGACGGCGCACATTTTGGAGAATTAGTCCAGGCTATTGTTTTGCAATCAAAGTAAAAGTTAGGCATTAGCTAGAGACATGCATTAGTAGTTGCATTGGAAGTCATGAACATTATGTGATTTGCAATGCCCGTTGCGCTGGAATTGCCCATATGCATCGCATGTAGTGTACATGGTGTAAAGATATGATACATAATGTAGAAAGTGATTCCAAAATAATACATGATCCATTATACACATTAATGTTTGATACGTTTTATAGAAATTAATACTGATATCGATTACCTACCTCGTTACCTACCTCGCTTCGCATTATTATGTCTAACAGTCTTTATATTTATGCAAATCACTATCGTCTCTTGTTGACCCTGATCCTTGATGTCTACATATTTCTGGCCTCAGCATTACTAATTAATGTGATTTTGAATGAATAACGAATACCTATTCCGATTGGATAATGTGTTAAATTAATTATTGTTGGTATCCATATCATTAGAGCGCATTATGCGGATCAGATGTTTCTTGTCCCAAAATTAGTTTGTTGTGCATGTTATCAAAATTTCCTGGGTATTATGATATGAATCGTAAACAGCACCTAATGGATATTGTTGTCTCTCTCTCATTTTTGACAAATGTAGGATCCATTGCTTTGATACAATGAACAACTGGATGCTGTTATCATTATTATTACTATTACTAATCCGCGGGTTTTTTGTGAGAGAAAGGCGATGATGACTGCACATGAATGAGATTCGTCTTTATGATATGTACGATATGAATTTTATTATTTTGGCATAACATTGTACTGATTTTGTCTTCCCGCATTTTCTCGTCCATGCATTTTAGATCCATGATATTAATATCACCTACACCAAGCTAGACGAACAACTATCCCTGAAGTTGTGGTCCTGTCTTGAACAGTCTTTCTCCAGCCTTACAGATCTTACCATTTTTGTATCATCTCTCCACCTCCCACGCAACCCGCCTTCTCTGCCGACCATCCAGGAATTAACTGTTAGTTTTCTTGACACCGAGAGCTACAGCGGCGTGATCGAGTCGCTATCTGGTTTGACTAGCATGCATGTATTGTACAATAACGCTGACCAAGCCATCAACCAGATAGCGACCGGTCTCACGCGTGGTGGAGGAGGAGAGATGACGCGTATTACGCTGGGTGATATGGCTGATGATAAACGCACAGTATCATCAGCGACTATGGCAAGACTATGTGAGGCTATCCAAGGCAGGACTGCCAGGCTTCAGGAGGTGATGCTGTTTAGGCTGAAGACAGATGAGGGGAATCTTGTCCAATTGATTGATACTTGCAGGACCATAGACACCATGAGGAGCATCGTGTGAGTCGATTTCAATATTCCTTTGTCTTTGTTTGTGTGAGGTAATGAAATAATAAGTGTCAAATTTGAAAGGGCATAACATTTTAATGATTTCAATGACATAATAAACTTTATTTGATCAAAATCGGTTCAGAATGAGCTGAAATATCACCCAATAAATATATCCGATCGGAGGATCCCTCATTTATTTGATGATTTAGGGAAAAATTTAGTAAAATGCTAGCCCTTTTGCAAACATTTACAAAAGAGGTTTTTAAATTGTCAATGATGTCTTTGTTTAATCATTATTTTAACAAAACATATAATGCACAATTTGTTTTGAAAAATGGCTGAAACCAATGCGTTTACAGCGCCCTTTTGTATTGTCACCATGGTCACGGCTCTTCTTGAATGTACTTTGTCGTTTGTAATATTCATACCTTTCGAGCATGGTGGAGTTATAACTAATTAGTAGGTAATGTTATGTTGCATGTTTTGATCAAAAGTGTACGATCCCAAACAAAGCACAACAACAACAACAACACAGGAAGACGCGTCCCTTTTCTAAACTAAACCAGATTAGTTCTTACATATCACAAGCTACTTTGTGATTCTTTAGGAATCAGCAAAAAAAAAATGTAATCATCCTAGGAAAGAAAACTTCTAGAGTATAATAGCAGAGGGAGATAGTAAGAAAAAGTGAATTGCAAAATTATTTCCAATATCTTCCACCTTAGCACCATTGGATTTTCATTTGTTAGCATTAGCATGTAATTGAGATTTTAAATGTTTCCTTCTTCAATAATATAAGTTGCTTCCCTTCACACTCAATCAGACTGTATACCTCCCCATGTTTAAATACAGGATCGAGGATTGTTACGTCAGACACAATGGCAGACTGCTCTCACACCTGAAATGCGCGAGGAGCCTCGACGCGCAACGTGGCGCTTTAACGGTGTACATTCAACAAGATGTGAGTGCTTGAATTGAATTTCCCACGGTACATGTCTGATCAAACAGATATTACATAATGGTGTCACAACTGATTTAAATCCTAACGGCCTAGCTAGTTACATATCACCGGATAGCGTAAACGAATGCCTAACGGAGAGTTACATTTCCAACCTGTTCGTCTCCGTTTGTATGCGTTTACTATCCTTTTTCTTGTTTGACTGTATACGGGAAATAATAATTTGTTAAAATTGAAATATCTATAAAGAACATTAACGTAATGGGAAGGTTTGGGAGCGATCATCGTATGGAAAAATCATGTGCCGGAAATGATCGGAAAGTGGAAAATTTTTACACACAGAATGATATTCATTCAACAATTATAACGATTTAGTTCACTTCATGGAGGTAATGATTCTCATTGCATTCTGTCAATCGACAGCGTTTCTATAAAGAAATCAAAGATCATAAGCTATTCAGAAAATAAGGGTCGTTAGTTGAATTATCTTTAATTTTTTTAATATTCTTCAGTTAATTAGCTAGTCATGGCTTCACTTGGCGCCATTGGAGATCGAACTTTACCAGAAGTACATTCCCCTCCCAAATATACACAGTGGCGTAGCGTGGTTGGACTGATTGGGGGGGGGGGGGGGGGGCACGCAAAATTATTGGGGGGCACACCTTATGTATTTCTTTGTTTTTTTTTCAAAAAATGGCCCCTTATGTTTTATATTGTTTTTTAACAATTATTGGGGGGGGGGGGGCACAGCCCCCCGTGCCCCCCGTATCTACGCCACTGTAGATGATTAAATAACCATGTCATTTTTTGGGCGTGATGAGTCTTTTAGAGCAATAAACCTTTATCAGCATTGTATTTTTATTTACATCGTAGTAGTAGCAAGGTATAACAATAAGTTATAATAAAAGGAGAATCAGAAGTACTTTTAGTGGTAGTAATAGCAGTAGTATCATATAATAATCATTATTATCATTATTACTTATATTATTGCTATTTTTATAATTATATTAAATAATACATATTTATTCAAATGTTTAACTATTTATTAGTATTGCATGTATTATACTAATAATCAGTGTTATCATTAATTATTTCATTCAATTATTTGCATTGTATTGCAGGTCTCATTTTTACCAGATCTTTTCGACGAAAAGTTCACCATCCCCCACTTATCATCTGGAGGTCCCCACTCCAGCTCTGCGACCCGTCAAGGAAGCGAGGACGCTAGTACCACCACATAGGTCGAGCGTAATCACACTGGCGTGATGACCTGTCTAAATTAAACCAAATATCCATGATTTTCGAGAGATTGCTTCTGCTATTATACATAGTTTGATTATCAACCAGTTAATTATGCAGGGCGTATACAAAAAGTAATCGAAGTTCAAAAGTCGCCAATTATTTCAAACTCATATTAATTTAACACCGTACATGAGATAGATGTACAGAATTTATATTTAGGTTCAATTAGATACCTTTCCTGAATCAGCAATGTCTCGCATTGCTGAGTTCTTTGTTGTTGATGATGAAAGGTGCGAAACTTTTTTTAAATTTTGGCTAATGAATTAATACCTGAAATTAATGATGCCACATTTAAATGTCTAAATTGTTTATTATAGAAATGTGCAAAACATCGATTTATCTCGTGTCGATAGCTGCCCCGCAAATCATCCAGGTCTCGAGGAGGAGATGTAAACACCTTGTTCTTCAAATGTGTAAACATGAAGAAGTCAAAAGGTGTAAAATTAGGGGACCTCGCCGGTGGCCATTCCACCTCATGATTGAGCGCAATTACCCTTTCCAAAGAGTTTCCCTAGTCTATCTCTGACAGCGACAAGACGATAAGCTGGTACACCGTTGAACCCACCAGTCTGTCTAAATACTCACTGCAAATGTCGCTCAATGTGTTCCCCCAACTGAGGTACAACTTATTCCATTATTATCTCAATTTACTTGCGCCCATTTTAGTAATATGAAAGAAAATAGGTCAATCAATATTGACCACTTCCACAAAGTCCCTATTCCAAACTGTCCATTTTTGACGGCTGATATTATTATAAGTATTTAAGTTGGGTGAGTGGCAGGCTTTCTATAGCTCAGTGAGTATAGAGCACCGGTCTAGCTCAGTGAGTATAGAGCACCGGTCTAGCTCAGTGAGTATAGAGCACCGGTCTAGCTCAGTGAGTATAGAGCACCGGTCTAGCTCAGTGAGTATAGAGCACCGGTCTAGCTCAGTGAGTATAGAGCACCGGTCTAGCTCAGTGAGTATAGAGCACCGGTCTAGCTCAGTGAGTATAGAGCACTGGTCTAGCTCAGTGAGTATAGAGCACCGGTCTAGCTCAGTGAGTATAGAGAACCGGTCTAGCATCCGGATGTCTCGGGCTCGAATCCTTGGGAAACACTTTTTCTTTGTTCATCTTACATTTGTATTATTTATTTATTTTGTAAGTTCGCCATGTTTGAATTTCTTTGTTCATCTTACATTTGTATTATTTATTTATTTTGTAAGTTCGCAATGTTTGAAATCCTTTGTTCATCTTACATTTGTATTATTTATTTACGTTGTAAGTTCGCTATGTTTGAAATTCTTTGTTAGTGCAATATATTTTCTTATTTTGAAAAAAATACCTCATACATATCTTATAAAAACCTCACTGAGCTCTGTCATGACATGAACGAGATGGCTCAATGAACAAGAAAATGTTTTCTTGAATCCCAACTATCGTTATCTTGATAAGCATGTATGCACGACTAAATTAACCCTCTAGACATGCTAGAGGTGGCAACTTATCGTTGCATAATGATATATGTATGATGTTCAAGTATGTATGATATAAATACTCGTACCTGAATCTTAAACAAGGAATCTAACTACAAAATAGTATTGCAGATCAACTCAATACGGGGAGAAAATTGTCTTCATTGCTTTTGATAAACATGTCATTAACTGGTGCTGAAGTGTGAATTACGTTACTGGTGCTGAAGTATGATCTACGTTATTTCTGCCAGCACTGAATGGGTGCAATATCCATGTGCATTAAACGAAATAATTTGTATATCGTGTATTTATTCCGTGTGAATTTATTCTCTCAAAGGTGTTATATACATTCAATATTATGTAATTAATACATTTTCACAATTAGCATAGTGCATATCTGTCCCATGTTTTATTATATGAGGACATTTTCTTGAAATAATTCAATAAACTTAAACATAATCTATTCTCTTTGTAAAACTTTTTAAAATTCAACAAGTTGTACCTTGTAAATCTGCTGTTTGGCCTGTAGTAACAAAAACATACATACATTTTGTTTTATGGTTCTGTAATTATGTAAATTGTTATGATTTAAAGTGATCTAGTAACTTTATTGACATGTGAAAAAAGTGATGAATGGTTGATACAATGTATATTGTTGTTATATAATATGTTAACTGGGTATTGTTTGAAAATGTCAAGTTAAATAGATGTAATTATGGCCGAGAAATTAGCAAAATGAAAAGTGATATTCACTAACTCGTTGCACTGAATTTGTACAAAGGTATAAGGAAACCGCTAGAATTGCAATTGGAATTTGAGGATTTGGACAATGTTACTATAGATCCTTAAATGAAAAGCGTCATAGGACTAAGCCCTTATGATGGGTTGGTAAAATGTTCACCCTTTTAACTAGAAAAACGTTCTTTCTACTTTTTTTTATATGAAACTATCACACGTCAGTAAGACACAGCTTACCATGATATAAGTGTACGATTGAAGTCTCAAACATTTACTTTGAAAAGGAGTCAAAGAACGTTAATGCATCTTTCATGCATTGATTGATGGGTGATGTATTATAACTATGTCTCTTGTATAGGAATATCATTTGTGAAGTTAAAGGGATAGTTGAGTATTGGTCAAACTTAACTTTAGTAACCAAAACCTGCACCATTACGGTATAAAATAATAGTTATAACTTTACCATGCTCGAAAAGTATACACAATTACAAACGACTAAGTAAAACCCCTGTTATCATTCAAAAAGAGCCGTTACAACTTAAGAGGGCGCTCTCTAAAAAAAAAGGTTTTAGCCATTTTTCATACAAAATTGTGCATTTATTATGTTTTGTTAAAATAATGATTCAATAGAAATATCATCAGCAACTTTTTAAAAACCTATTCAGATTTTTTTCAAAGATGTCTTTAAGCATTTTTTTTTATTTTTCTAAAAAGTCAAAATGTCCCCTGGCAGAGAAACTTTTGAATAAAAATATGTTTATGGATATTTCAGCCGTTTCTGAACCGATTTTGATCAAATAAAGTTTATTCTGTCATTAAAATTGTATGTTCTTTCAAATTTGACAGTCAGTTTTTCATTATCTCACAATTTTTTTTTTGTGAAGTGCCCTTTATACCAAAACTCAATTATCCCTTTAAATCGAATGATACACTCCGATTGTCTTCTATATCGAACCATCGTACACTGCGCAGTGTATAAAGCTTATACAAAGAACATTATCGTTAATATCATATTGGTTGATGGTTG
Source organism: Echinarachnius parma (assembly GCA_037951105.1). NCBI lineage: Eukaryota > Metazoa > Echinodermata > Echinoidea > Clypeasteroida > Echinarachniidae > Echinarachnius > Echinarachnius parma. Next base: position 20,058 of record JBAMJV010009472.1, read on the forward strand.
TATTACATAAATTTGTAATCTGCTACAAATAATTCACAAATAATAATAAACATACATCTCAACAGGCTTAAAGCAGAATATTCGCTTATCAGAATGTCGCCCTCTTTCGATGATGTTGTACAATATTTAATACGTTGTTTCAAGCAGGTTACTCAGTACCAATCGGAGGGATACAGTATCGAAGCAGTGATGTCACAATGTTGTTATACTAAAATGCTCTTTGGTGTTTGCATTTTGGTAGTGGTTTGGAGCTAGACGATTGCTTTCTTAGCAACTGCTTGGTCAGAAATGTTGTCATTGTACACCTTTAGTAAAAGAAAGCCCTAACAAAACATCTCGATTACGTTCGCATATCATTTTGTCTATGTGTGTTGGTTTCAGTTATATACTAGTGCGTTACTACATTATTTTAGAACGCATAGTTGTTGTTTTTAAATTTTGTATCATTATACTCAGCCGTAACTCACTAAATGTCGTATCTTATATTTTAAAAAATATGTGTATATTTTAGTCAAATCCCAAACGTATCATAACCGGACTTTTATTTTCATGCACTCCCACTCGCACATGCACTTGCACTGCACCCTTCTGATCAAAGTCATGTATACATCAATACTTCACAAAAGTATTTGTTTGTGACGATAATTATCCCAATGAGGCCGCCATCGATATCAAGCTTATACAGCTCATGATGGCGGTCTCCTGCGTGTATGTGCTTTATCTATTACATGTACTTCAAATTGAAAATTATTTTTTGCACTATTCTTTATATATACTTATCATTTGTAATTATATTGTAAATACTCAAACATAGCTATGTACAATTATGATTATGTATTGTTTTGAAAAAATGCAGAAATAAAACAAACAAACAACATAATTACAACGTGTATGTTTTTGTCGCGCGCATGTGCGTTTGTGTGAGTGTGTGTGTGTATGTGTATGTGTGTGTGTGAGAGTGTGTGTGTATGTCTATATCAGTTTGATTGGGCGTGTTGTGTGTGTGTGGGGGGGGGGGGGGGGGGGGTGCATGAGTGTGAGCTGCGTTACCATGGTTATTGGTTGTGTTAATTTACATTTGGATTCCCAGTATGCCAAGTCAATTGACATTAAAACAAGGCTGGAAATGTGAAATCCCCCCCCCCCCCCAGCAAGGAAAATAAATAGGTAATTAAAAAACTAAGAAATAAATAAATATATAAATAAACATAAAATTATAGATGAATCTACGTTACGCAACAGAGGGCATTTTGCATGCATGCTGTCAATAATTATGTGTCCTAATATGTTTGCGTCCGTCATCATTTATGATTTATCTGGAAAAACATTTTCTTCAAAATTGCTCTGAAGACCTATTTATAATGAATAGCCGCTTTTTAGGATTGCATAATGTAACTGATCAGGTTCAAAGACCCTGTTTCTCACTCAGCTGGACTGCTCCCAATACCATATTTGAACCCTCTCACCCGCTGCACCTTAAGCCCGGCGCAGACAGAGCCGACTCGACCCGATCCGACTGGTTTCAATCAGGATAGAGGTGTGCCCGGTCGGTCTGATCCGTTTCATCGTGTTGAATCGGCCCCAACTAGCATCCGACTGTTTTTCGACTGGCAAAATGTATGTCGCAAGGCACTGAAAACTGAGCCGATCCGAATGAAAATCAGTAGAATTGGGTCGAGTCAGCTTTGTCTGCAGAGGGCTTTAGACCCACGTTTTGAATTCTGCTGAGGCATGCACACTTAGAGATGGCGCTATATTTTCATGAATACTTCATAAGCAGCAATCTAGGTCGAGCGCTAGTTATGAATATTTATAACTAGTTTTAGAGTTTGAGTAACGTTAAGGGTTAAGAATACATATAAGACGGCCTATATGTCCATCGGCGATCCACCTGGCATATTGGTCACGTTGCGGTCTGCAACGCTTTGTCCCATGGGTTCGAAACCTATCTTATGACTCTCTTATGACTCCTCTTTAACTCCTCTCTTATGACATAAAATAGAGTGGAAGCGCTTCATTTAGTAAATGTATCATGTACAGTTTCAGTGGTGGATCTACGAGGGGGGGTGGGGGGGGGGTTTAGGGGGTTTAACCCCCCCCCCCCCCCCCCCCACGGCCTCCCTTGGGCTGCCAAGTGAAAATGTGATGTGCATAGAAAAACGCCATCATGTGTCCAGACCCACACAGTATCCGCATCGTCATTGGGTCAACCCCCCCCCCCCCCCTAGCAAAAAGCTAGATCCGCCCCTGAGATTTAACTGAAGTCTGAAATCTATGGCCTACATCGCTGTACGTGTAAATCTAGCGCCATCTCTCGTCGATGGCACAAGTACTGACGGAATAAATATCATAAATATGAATTAACAATTATAAGTGATTGGTGATTTAAATTTTGATTTAAATCATACCAACTCTAAATAGAAACATGTGCATGGCCTATATTCATAAAACCCTGCTAGCTTTATAGTTTCATGCTAAATATATTATAGATCATACAGTTTAGTGAACAACAAGCAATTTTCCAAGTTCCCAATTAAGGTTAGCTGGGGTAAGTTTTCCGTAGCTACCCAGTTAACACAAGTTAGTATCTACAAAATCATGTGTTAAATACTTAGCAAAGTCATCAAAAATAGACTTAGCATGAAACTAAGCTAGCAGGGTTTTATTAATATGGACCCTGGTGAAGTAGTGGATAATAACACTCTAGCGTTTATGTAAGCAATACAAATCTGCATCATATAAAACACATGTACATTTTAACATTGCACATTTTATTTCTTGCACACTTGAATAACATATTCTATTGTGCAAATGGACCTTGTGATTCCGACATGTACTAGTCTTTTGACAAGCCTGTCTCGTCTGAACTGAGTTGAATGCAAGGAACGACTGGACAGCGCGACTAAAATGCACACTCTCTGAGGGGATCGCACGTGAATTCATCATTTTGCCAGATAGCCTCCATCAGGCGTTCAGTCGTTCCTGATCTTGCATGCAGCGCAGCCATTGCTTGCTTGAGACACGAAGCCTTGTTAAAGGCTAGACATGTACATGCATTGACGCTGCATGCGCATACAGAGACCCTATTTCGGTGTGATATGCGCTATACAAGAACTGTATGTACACAAACTATTATACAACATATGGTGCTGTTGATTTTCATTTTTCATTATGTGTTATGTTTTGTCGTCAGAATGATGTCTTTGAAACTAAATTCTGTACAGAATGTTACTAGAAGAGGCCCAACAAAACGGTGATCTTGCTGCACATTTGCCACATTTGTATGAATGATCATTCATAATTTATCCAAAAAAGAGGGGTTATTTAGCATAATTTTGGAGGAATCCCTATTTTCTTTGTTCTCTATGTTTGAAATGATACTGGATGTTTACGGAAATTTAAACTGAAAAAGGGTATATTCTTAATATCACAATGTTTGAAATGAGAGAATGTGTCATATTTTTGTAAATCATTACGTTTCACACCAAGTTAGAAAATATCCGCTTCTCAGGCCTGAGGAGAGGTTGAGAGATTCGTGCCTCTAGTAGAATTTTATCACCGTTTACACCGTTCTTATCGGTTTACTGCGTGTAACCGGAGGAGATTATCTCTATAATACCACTAGGTCTCGAGGGGGCAGTTAATAGGGCATGGAATGTTGACGAAAGCTATTAAAATGGTTGCGTTGATTTCCACCGTGGGGGAGATCACGGCTAACTTAGTGAAACGTAATGATGGCCATCAAATGTATTTTGTTTGTGCCCTCAGAGTTTTTCAAATGGGTGTTTTCATAAATCAACTTGATTGGCTAGCATTTAATTCCATAACCCAAAATTGTGACACCACAATTGATTTTATTATTTCATAAGACTTCATGTCCTTTGAGTAAAAGTATAAAATACAATTTATATTAGCCGGGGATAACTAAATATTATAGCATAGCAAATGTCATACATTTAATTTTAATAATCTAATTAATACTGAATTGAATGCCGGCCCTAGTACTTGTGTAGGCTTATAATCATGTTTCGTACTTACTGAAATTTTACGGATGTAGAGTAAGAATGTTTTGATGATTGTTTCCCCCACATCATTATATGAGCAAAGTTACATTATTTAGAGTTCTATTATAGATTTACACTATTGATATGTTCATGTATGTTGTTGTTGTTCTTCTGTGTAAATACAAATGAAGTATGAAGCTTGAAGCCAAAGTATCTGTTGAATTGGCGCAAGAGCTGTAATGCAAAACTATTGTATTGAGTCAAACTCAAGACAAGTTTTAAGTTTCAAGATTATTTATTTATGTGACAGATTCATATTCAAGGCCAAATTAATTTATTCACACACAAAAAAAGACTTACGAACAATCTGGGAGCAAAAAAGAATTCTATATATTAAGGCCCCTTTCACCCCAAAACACACAGGCACTAAATTAGATGAACAACAAAGAAAGTTAAGACTGAATAATAGACCGTTTTGAAATATATTGGATCATTTAATTTATTCAAATTTGTCCAATATGTTATAACTTTAAAAATACATCTATATTGTTTTGTTGTTGTTTTCATGTATGACTTGATTTTTTGTCTCGAATTGAAGACTGATAATTATATTTAATTGCAACAGCACTTTGTCACAAGAGTTTGTCTTAAATTATGTTATATTTCCATTATATGTCTGTAGCACATTGTACTACTTAAAACATGACAGATATTGTATCAAATTATGGGACTTCTTCTGTTATTATTTAAAGTACTGTTACTATGGTTACTATGATTGTCTATGAAAATGCAGTACATTGTTATGTAGCATTTGTTTTCTTTTGCTATTTTATCTTATGATATAATACTGTAAGTGCAGCGATGAGCTGCTGTTGATTGTAAAGAAAGAAGAATTATCAGAATAAAAGTGGCATGTAATAATGATTACATAAGTAAATATGCCCAGTTTATGACTGTTTATTTATGTACAGGCTAAGATATGAAAATGAATAAATTGTTTCTATCGTACTATGGTTCTGTTTGTCCAATCTCTTTCATTCACACATGGTGATATAGTAACACTTTTGAGACATTTGCTCTTTTGAGCAGGTGGACAAATAACTGTATATGAGAGAGATCTCTTTGACATGATTGACAATAATGTCATCATGTTCAGTAATATTTTTTTATGGTATGCACTCAGAGTAACTATGGTGATTAAATTGCTCATAAAGCTTTAGGCCCGCGATAGTGGTGAGGAAGATGATATGATGATGATGATGAAGACAACGATGGTGATGATGGTGATGATTATGATGATGATGGTGATGGTGATGGTGATGGTGATGGTGATGATGATGATGAAGATAATGATGATGAGGATGAGGACGGTGATGATGATGATGATGATGATGATGATGGTGATGATGATGATGATGGTGATGATGGTGAGGATGAGGATGGTGATGATGATGAGGATGATGATGGTGATGATGATGATGATGGTGATGATGATGGTGATGATGATGAAGATGAGGATGAGGATGGTGATGATGATGGTGATGATGATGATGGTGATGGTGATGATGATGGTGATGATGATGATGAAGATAATGATGATGATGAGGATGGTGATGATGATGAGGATGAGGATGAGGATGGTGATGACGATGATGATGATGATGATGGTGATGATGATGATGATGATGATGGTGAAGATGATGATGATGATGATGGTGATGATGATGGTGATGATGATAATGATGATGGTGATGATGATGATGAGGATGATGAGGATGGGGATAATGATGATCATGCAGATCATGATCATTATAATGCAATGGTCATAATCATAATCATGATATACAGAGATATAGATGTATATATTACACAATTTTATTTGTGATGATGATGAGGATGATGATGGTGATGATGGTGATGATGATGATGATGATGGTGATGATGATGATGATGGTGATGATGGTGAGGATGAGGATGGTGATGATGATGATGATGGTGATGATGATGATGGTGATGATGATGGTGATGATGATGAAGATGAGGATGAGGATGGTGATGATGATGATGGTGATGGTGATGATGATGGTGATGATGATGATGAAGATAATGATGAGGATGAGGATGGTGATGATGATGAGGATGAGGATGAGGATGGTGATGACGATGATGATGATGATGGTGATGATGATGATGATGATGGTGAAGATGATGATGATGATGATGGTGATGATGATGGTGATGATGATGGTGATGATGATGAGGATGATGAGGATGGGGATAATGATGATCATGCAGATCATGATCATTATAATGGCAATGGTCATAATCATAATCATGATATACAGAGATATAGATGTATATATTACACAATTTTATTTGTTTGAATACTGGTTCATTTTAAACAAGACTTAAACAAAAAACCGCAATTGTTACAAATAGTGGACTACCTCATGAGCAAAAATAGAAGGAATCGAGACATGGATAAAAGCATAATTGTTTCAGGAAAGCTTTGTCTTGATGTAAGAATTCAGAAAAGTGGTTGCTTAACAAAATCTGATGACGGGATCATGTTCAAAATGGCGGCCATCTTGGATTTTTAGGTCAATACACTGTTTATCCCCACAACAAATTATACAAAACGTGTTTGAAGGTTTTTTTCTACAGTTTCTGGCAGTATGTCACATCATGAAATACATACCTAACAATTAAAAACATGGCACTTCGGGAAAGCTATTATCTCGAAAGTGCCATAATTCTGTTAATATTATAGATCCCACAGTTGCAATGTTTGTGTATACCCCCACGTTTTGAGGGTCAAGCGCAATTCAGTAATGAGAAGCCACACAAATCCAAGATGGTGTCCAAAATGGCCGCCATTATCCAAAAAGTATCCGACGTTTAGTTAATATACATCACTCAGATAAAACAAAATTATGTCTACCCAGGGGCGTAGACAACGGGGGGGATGAGGGGGATGCATCCCCCCCCACCTCACAAGGTGGGGGGGATGACATGTACAATCATCCCCCCCAGGTTTTAGGGAAGGATATATTTTTTTTGTGTGTGTATCTGTATACGAGTGGGAAAGAAAACATTAGTTGTATGAGCTAAGACTTGTTAATTCTAATGTGAAAAAAGTAATTTATACATCCACTTTCAATTTTCGCTGCGCGCTTCGCGCGCGAACAGATTATCTCAGTTTGTTGTGTAACTTGCGTATGGTCTGGGGTGAGTATTCTTTTCTGTATACCGGGCCACGTAGTTCCAGTGTAGGCTGGCATTGCTCTGGCTGCTTGTGTGACGTGCACCAAATTGCATAATTTCAAGTATATAATATAAATGCAAACTCTTCTCCGTGGGAGGGGGATATACCCCCTCCCAAACCCTCCCTATTTGGCTCTGCCCCAGCCCTCGGTAGCTTCGCCTCTCGGGACTCATTCTTGGCAATAGGCTAAGTTGTTGGATCATACATAATGTGGCATATGGTGATGTTAAACCTGTGTATGACGCTAAATATAAATACAATATTTGTGTTTGTGTTGGGGTGCATATTCATTAGTGTGTCAATTATTTGTTTTTTTCGTGAAAATATATTTAACATTTCTGGTCGATCAAATCGTAATACGCTTTCCCATATACAGTCCATGTTAAGCCCGAATCTCCTATCTAGGTAAGCACCAGATTGCACAATATTAAGTCCAAAAATGCAAAATCTCCCTACCGTGTGAGGGGGACACCCCCCTCCCACACCCTCCCCCCGCTCAGTCACTTCGCTCCCTGTGTTGGGGTGCATATTTATTAGTGTGTCAATGATTTGTTTTCTTCGTGAAAATATATTTAAAATTTCTGGTCGATCAAATCATAACACGCTTTGCCATATATATACAGTCAATGTTAAGCCCGAATTTCCTATCTAGGTAAGCACCAGATTGCAAAATTTCAAGTCCAAAAATGCAAAATCTCCCTCCCGTGTGAGGGGGACACCCCCTCCCACACCCTCCCCCCGCTCAGTCACTTCGCTCCCTCGGGCTTGGTCGCTTCGCTCACTCTCACATCTGGCTCAAAGTTGGCAGCACTGCGAGTGTGGTTGGGCAAGAGCCCCTACACATACAAAATCGGGGGCTCCCCATAGGCTAATATAGGTTTTGCCCCCCCCCCCCCACGACCATCTTAACATCTACCCCCCCCCCCCCCCCCCCCCCCCACTGAGATGACTTTCAAGCAATTGTCTTGGTCTCGAAATGTCTCGGCCGCGAACAAATTGGTCTTGGTCCGGTGAACGGCAAATCATCCCCCCAGGTGTAAGAACCTGTCTACGCCACTGTGTCTACCCCCACATATGAAGGGTCAAACAATACATTGAAAATAGTGGTAGAGCCATACATTACTTAGAAGCCATTGAAATCCACCATCTTGGATTTTTGTGTCTTCTAATTACTGAACTGGCTATCACTATTTTCAATGAACTGCCTTACCCTCAAAACGTGGGGGTAGACACAAACATTGCAACTGTGGGATGTATAGGCACTTGCCAAAGGCGGCCATCTTGGATTTATGTGGGTTGCCATGGTGGTATGTTGAAATAAGTATCATACATGGATTCGTTGCCCCCCCCCCCCCCCCCTAACCTTGGAAAAGTGGTACCTTTAGGGTTCACAATATGATTTTACTTGATTTCTGGAAATATGCAAATTATATGAAAAACCTAATTATACTAAATATATATGCATTGCTGTTTGTTGCCAATGTGGCAACAAAGCTAAAGTGTCTTTAATGCATATGTAGAACATGATGAAAAATAATACCCTGTCCTTGTTGCTCATTAATGGCTTTAGCCACCAACAAACTATAATATTCATATTCTTTCAGGGTGTTGCCCAATATGGCAAATGCAAATGAGCACCAGAAATGAATCAATTAATCAATCAATCAAAGAGGAGAAGCTTAATTTGCGACATGGTTGATAAATAACTTCCCCAAACTATAGGAAAACACTGTTTGACACCTTACTGTTGTATCATTTGACAACACAATGTTGAAAACGTGAATCTATTAAAAGAATTGTATAATTATGTTTTTTTTAATCAAATTAACCCGTTTATGAATCCACATGTATGTGGTGCAACAGTGCATGTTATGTCAATATCGCACGATCTTGAATTGGTTAATAAGTAGCTGTATAATGTTGAAGTTTTTAATTTTTTTTATTATAGTTTAACATAGTGACGACCCTACCCTTTGAAGATCACACCATAAGCTAAATATAGATCAACGATAGGTTTGCTATTGTTATGACGATGTTTGTCGAAGTCCTGAAAATTTCCAATTGTTTACAGCACACAGTGAACAGAGTAGACTTTGGTTTCGTTTTGGCACCCGTCTAAGTCTTTTGTTGCAGTAGGGCCCCTCTCACACGAATGTCGTGTTGGGAGTCGAGTATGGAGATTGGAGAGTAATGTCGAATGCTGGCAATGAATAATTAAGTTCGCAAGAAATACAAGCATATGACGATCATGTGTTGGGTCAGTACGAAATTTGTTGATTCCATTTAAAATGTATGATGTAAGTTCAACAAATACCTGCAATATGATAATGTCGGAAAGTTGGAAAGTGCCCAGTTATGCTGAATAATCTGCTGAATCTGCTCTCTTTTATCAAATTCAATCAGTCCTTACAGTTGATTAAGAAAATCTAATCTAACACGTTTCCTCTCTTACAATATTGCGAAGTTGTGCAATGAGTGTACCAAGTACATGCACTTGGATGTGTACCGTACTAAATGATTTTATAGAATGGGTTGATAAATCCCTGCAATCTGATTGGTTGAGAGCAAAATTTGTGCAGACAATTAATTGTACTGGATGCATGAAAAGTCATGCGTCCGGTAAAAAAAATCATGCGTCCGGTAAAAATGTCATGCGTCCGGTAAAAATGTCATGCGTCCGGTTAAAATGTCATGCGTCCGGTAAACAAATCATGCGTCCGGTAAAAAATGTCATGCGTCCGGTAAAAAATTTCATGCGTCCGGTAAAATTATTTCATGCATCCGGTAATTTTTCTAATTTTTAATTTTTTGACTTTTTTTTGGGGCGTAACAATGCCCATTCTATAAAACAGATGATGCGCAAGTTTATTTCGTGGGTCGGTGGAATTGTTTGCACGCGGTAACTATGGAAACTAGTCTAAACCCACTCGGCTTCGCCTCGTGGGTTTAACAGTTCCATAGTTACCTTGTGCAAACAATTCCTACCGACCCACTCATACCTGCGCATCATTTGTATAATGTAAGCTCACCACCTGTACATTGCCAAGTATTCATGACGTAATTTCTTGCTGGCAATTATCTTCATCAATGGCTAAAAGGCCATGTTTTTCAATAACCCGGGTGGGACGAGGGCAATACTATATATTACATCATATGAATAAACCATACCTCTGTACCAAATAAAGTGGCTCTGCACTTGTCACTGGGTGTATGCGGGTGTAGCTAGGGTTCAGAAAGGATCACTTTTTGTCGGACCCGAGTCCACTTTTTATCGGTCTCGGGTTCACTTTTTATCGGACTTGACGATCTAAACGCCGACGTTTACCCGCGCCTGATGTGGCCGAGGGCACGATCATGACCCAGGACCAGCCCTTTAGTTCCACTGATTTATATATGCTTAGGCAATCCTTTACGAAAGGGCGGTATGAGTGCTCTGCTACGTTCTGTTGATTTGTATGTTATTCTAGAATAGTGCAATCGATGAGTTAGATAGATAGATATATAGATATATACAAGTAAAATAAATATATATACAGATAGAAAGATAGATAGATAGATAGATCGTTTTTTATTGACACATAGAATATACAAGACCAGGGGCGTCGATTTCTTCTCATGGTTGGGGGGGATGATCAGTCTTTGCGAGGGAGCGTAGCGACCGAGAGGGGCAGGGCCGGGGGGTTTGACCCAATGACGATGCGGAGCATCGTCCACGAGCCCGCGAAGCGGCGAGGGCGATTTTTTTTTGTGGCTATTTTTGCTAAGGGGGGGTTTGACCCAATGACGATGCGGAGCATCGTCCACGAGCCGCGAAGCGGCGAGGCGATTTTTTGTGTGGCTATTTTGCTAAGGGGGGGAGTTTGACCCAATGACGATGCGGAGCATCGTCCACGAGCCGCGTAGCGGCGAGGCGATTTTGGGGGGCCATTTTAATAAAGGGGGGAGGGGGGTTTGACCCAATGACGATACGGATACTGTGTGGGTCTGGACACAATGATGGCGTTTTTCTATGCACATCACATTTTCACTTGGCAGCCCAAGGGGGGGGGGGGGGGGTTAAACCCCCTAACCCCCCCCCCCCGTCCCCCCCTCCCCCCCCCCCCCCCCCCGTAGATCCGCGCCTGGGGGGTGGGTGTAGGAAGCTTTTGCGTTTTGTGGCTTGAAATTGTGCAATCTGGAGCATACCTAAGGCATCAATTTCACGTTTTATAAACTTGTTTCTGAGTTACCGTGTTATAGATAAACACAATTAATGAAATCAAGTTTGCAGAAAACCAAAGGGCGGATTATTATACATGTTCAAGGGAATGTGCCAGATAATGACCTAGAACATGCCTAGAGCAGGAAACAAGGCCGCGTACATTGTTCCCGGAAGTGGTGAACGCGCAATCAGATGTTTTTTTTGGGTTATACTTGGGCTCTCAACTTGTGGCATAGTGTGGTTGGACTGATTGGGGGCGGTGGCAGCCACAATTATTAGGGGCACACGTTATGTAATTCTCCTTATATTTTTTGATATCCCCGTTTGTTTTTGTTTTAATATTATTATTAGGGGCACGTGCCGACAGCCCCCCGGTCGCTACGCCACTGATTAGTCTGTAATGTTTAGGCATTCATGTATTATATTGATTAATCTCACTTCAGACAAAATATACAGGCACATATATCATAACACAAACAATAGTACCTAAATATAAGAAAACGGTGTATATTATTAGTCCAATTTGGTAGCCTCTTCCACAATTACATGCGCCAGTATACTTTTTGTATTTTTTTACCCTCCCAAATATTGGGGGGGGGGGGGGGGGGGGGAGGGGGGGGGGGATGATAATACAGGCCATCCCCCCACCTCAAATATTGGGGGGATATATCCCCCCACCTCAAATATTGGGGGGATATATCCCCCCACCTCAAATATTGGGGGGATATATCCCCCCCATCCCCCTCGTGATCGACGCCCCTGTACAAGACTGTAGTCCAATGGCTAAAGTGCATTTTGCACAACATGAATATTTAAACATTACATGTATATGCATAAATATATGCATAAATATAACAACGTAAACCACAAATATTATTAACATCAAAATACAACAAAATAATATATAAATGCATTTGCTATAGGCTACCTTATTATAAATAATATGGGTGAATATACAATAATGGATGAAATTAACGGTAATGTGATAAGATAGGATAAAATAATATATAATTATTTGGTCTTCAAACATGAGAATGTTACAAAGAAATGTGTCATCCATTGCCAAGAGAAAGCACCAATAACAATAATGTATTTCATTACCAGTAATACAATTTTACAAACATAAGCTTAACTTTATACATTATTATATGTACCATTGATTAGGTAATTATTATAACATACTCCAAAGAAAGCGGTGTAAAAACGTATATAGCCTACAACATTTCTTTTATGTACATCCTCTTTTTATTTCATTCTTTACATAAATTAAATTAATAGTATCTCAAGAAACACTTGTATCTAAATATTAAATGTGACATTAAAAACTTAAACGAAATAAGAAAGCATTTCTCTTTACTCATCGTCTCATTTTTATCTAATGATTAAATATAAAATCAATCCACAGTATGTCTTAGAAAATTAAAACAATTGGATGCACACAATTGCAGAAAGAGAACCATGGGCATCAAGAGGGGGGGGGGGGGGGGGGTTACAAAGACAAGGACAAAAATAAGAGTACCCCCCCCCCCCCCCCCTCCCCCCATTTACATAGGGATCCATGAAAATATAATAACCCATTTACTCTTTAACTATTTACTTATCGACTTACTATCGGTTTTCCCGTCCATTTTAACACATTTTCATTACATTTGTATGAATGAGCTAGTACTTCAATTTCGTCCCGAGAAGCCGAGAATGTACTAATGCCAACTTCAATTTCGGCTATTGTCGACCAATTTCACAAAAAGTCCATCCATCAGTTTTAGTCATTTTTCACACATTATCGTCCAGTGCAATTCAAATTCGTCAGTCACAGATGTGTTCAGCAACTGTAACCGACAAATTTGATTTGTAATCGTATTATAAACATGAATGAAATCTATCCAAGTTAAGGCCAATGATGCGAATTACCATGGTAAATGTCGCTGTTCCCTAATTGGGCCCTAGCTGAGTCCCGGTTCCAGCCTACGCAAATATATAATGTATATATATTCAGTGATCAAATAATCACAATATCATACAGCGCAATGTATACTCAACGGTATTGCAGAACAACGTATTAAAAGCGACACACAGAACGAGACTTAGGAGCAGGAAACTAGAAGGAAAATGTTGTTGTTCGTGTGTAGCGATTTTCATTTCTTGATATTGATATCGGCTGTTTATAATAATCTGCATTGGACAGGGACAATTGCTTTGACACTCAAGACACGGATTTGGAATATCTTCTTTGAGTTGAAGTGGTAAGTAGCCAAGTGGTTGTTCTATCTCACTTCTCGTTGTTATTCAGTTAGTATACCTTTACATTCCTCTTACACCAAATTCACCAGAATAAATTAGCTGTTTGGCTACCGTGGCCCAATGTTCTATATATTTCATTCCAAATTGAGTTTGAGTTTGAGTTTGATGTTTTATTATCCAAATAAAAAGTAAATTCAATATAACAATCAAATGTCAATGTGTAACATACATATTAAAAGGATAATTGCCCGATAATTGGGACCAGAAAATAGCAGTAAATGCTTATAGTTTCTCGTACCATTAACACACATAGCCCTAAGTAGCACAACAATGAGAATATAATGAATAAATATGAATAACTGTTGAATACATACTTAAATTACAAGCTATTCTACATCTAGACTAAAATATGTTCTGTGATTAAATACAAAGGTTTGGTATTTACGTTGGCTACTGTTATTGTTTTTGTTGTAATACTATTCATTCATAATATCCTACTTTCGAGTACCTATTGTAATATGAATTTGAAAGATTGTGAAGGTGGTGAAGATAACGCTTGGTAAACTCTCCATTCGCTCTACCAAGTATGTCATCGTTTGTTCATATTAGATACAATGCTACCACTATAAGTATGATTACGAAATGTAGCGTAAAATATGGGAAATGATATCACTAGCTCAATTAACGTCCGTTAACATTTGAAACCGTATATGTCGGGATATAATTATGTCTTATTTTGTTAGTAAAATATTTTATTTGGCATTAGATAAGAATGCATACTATAGTAAGGGTTAAATGTAATTTATTTAAAAATAATATATTTTTGTAAATTTAGTATACCAATACCATGTGTCTTTTATTGTATGTGGATTGATTGTTACTGGAGTGAATAACATATCACGATATATTACATATACTTTACGCACGTTTTGGTTTTCTCTACACGCTTTGAAGGAACCAACGCACCCAATATTGTTTGAAGGCATTGTCTTGGAACATAAGGGCTGCTTATATTCTTAGGTCGAAAACTTTTATTGCAGACCGATGGATGGATCTTAGCAATAGTTATCCTGATATAATTTGGATACAAATACATGTGGAAACATACGTTTGTATAGTTGTTGGTATAATGCATTATAACATCTTGTTAAAGTACATTTCAAAATGTATAATTGGGTGGTAGTTCTATTTAAATGTTAAAGGGATCTAGTAACTTTGTTGACATGTGCAAAAAGTGATGAATGGTTGATGCAATGTATATTGTTGTTATCTATTATGTTCACATGGTATTGTGTGAAAATTTCAAGTCAAATGGACATTGTATGGCCAAGTAATGAGTGAAAATGCAAAGTGATATTCAGTAACTCACTGCACTCACTTTGTACACGGAAGAAAAACTCGCCCGGAGTTTTTCTTATCTGAATACTTCAATCATACATATCTTTGTAACGAAAGGGAAATTTGAAAAACCGAAACCGGTCCCATGATTTTATTGTTAATACGAAATACGAATACAACAAGGTATAAGGGAACCGCTAGAATGAAAATTTTATTTTGAGGATTTGGACAATGTTACTAAGTCCCTTTAATTTGTTGCCTATTCGAATAGTAATTTTTTACAGTTTCTTTACATTTTGTACGTGTATATGCTGTAGCATTCAGAGTTTCAGACACTTTATGCTTAGTTATCCATGTAAAATAAAAATCACTCTAGAAACGTTATTCATATATACTAGCTGTACCCGCGGAAATCCGCGGGTTTGTGTGAAAGAAAGGCGATAAACTATATACTATTCCCATAGCCATCATTATAAATAGTAAGACAAAATCATATGGACAAAATAGACTCGGGCAACTCAATCCCGCCCACAACCCGTCGGGGCCCTGGTCAATGATACATCCGGCCAATGTATAACAAAATCATGATGGTTTCAGTACCCATGCAAAGTTATACGTAGTGTTCTTGATAATATAGAACATTCGCCGCTGCCCCCCCCCCCCCCCCCCCGGCCCCCTCTCTCCACGATCCCAATTGCCTGCAAGACGTATAACCCTGTGTCTCCTAAACGTTTCTTATTCAAATTAAGTTTTCCCGCTTATACCTTTTTGTCATATTCTTGTGAAACCCGATGATATATTCCCTTAAAGGGAATAATAGCCGTCTATATATATACATCCATTGTATACTAAATGAGCAGATACCTTCCCCATCCATTCTACCCCCCCCCCCCATATTTTGTTCCGCTTGTATTAAATTAGATACAATGCACTATCGTGACGTATAACCTTGTGTCTCCTAAATGTTTCTTATTCAAATTAAGTTCGCCGCTTATACCTTTTTTTTCATATTCTTGTGAAACCCGATGATATATTCCCTTGAAGGGAATAATCACTGACCTCTACTAATGGACGGGCGGCTGCACGTTGATTGGCCATTCAAAAATGAGGCCGCCGCGCGCGCACGGCGGCCATATTGGGACCATCATCATGGACCGTCGATAACCCGCTGTTGATAGTGTGTAACATTCGTAAACATTTTTCAGATTAATTTTACCAATTGTTCTCGTTAGATAACAAGTGTTGATTGTATTCTAATTAGGGATGGCACATTACATGGCATTTGGCTGTACAAATCGAAATGATAATGACATACAAAAGGCTGAAATCACGTTTCATAGGCGAGTTGTTTGCAGTCATTGGCCGCCTACAGTCCCATGTGTTATGTTTTGTGTCAGAAAATATTATAGTTTACCTCTTATATTCCACATATATATTAGGTTGCTACATTTATTATAAATAGGGTACTGTACTGATAGATTTGTTTAAATATTGAAATAAAACAAGTGAAATCGATAAGAGATTTAGATACGGGCAGGCAAATAGATGACAAAAATGTCAGTGATTGTAAACTTGAAAATGTATTTTTGATATAATTGAATAAGTGATTGGGTTTTGAAAATGTATGTTTGAATTCATAAAGCCTATACTAAGGCTAGGGTTTTCTGTCGAGACAGTGACTCATTAAGTTAATTACAGCCCATAAAAAGTGAAATAATGAAAGAAGATACATTTGTATATGAAATATTGGTATTATGCAATCATTTGAATTTACATCGTGGTGAATTTTGAGGGGATATTATGTTAGTCATTGTGGATTTAATGCAATGAAATGGTTGATAGAGATGCAAAACATGGCTTGGGGGAAAAAAAGGAGATTTGTAATAAAGTGAAATAAATAGTATGATTAAACAAAAGTATTATGTTAAATGGCAACAAAGATGGGAGGACTTTGAATCTTCCTTGGAAAATATTCAAAATAATGTAACTCAGTCGTATATATAGGCCTACCATTGTAATTTGAATAATATCAACATTTTAATCTATATTGCATCGTTTACGGATGGGAAATATTGGTATGTGTATATCATGGGCATATGTAAAGATACATAATGTATTTTTTGTAAAAGGAGCAATTAATTTGAGTTGAAACAAAAAGGAGAAAAGAAGGAAGAAAACAAAAACAGATTGGCTCAAAATGAATGAAGAACAGCAATAAACACAAAACAACAGCAACAACAACAACGACAACATGTCTCTCCAATTAATGTTAAATATTGACTTTTATAACATCTAATAAATAGAGGTTGCATATGGTCGAACTTCGAATTTCTTCAGAAGTGTTTTATAACCTCCATGATCGATCCCTAATCGATGTTCATAATGATTTAAAACAAACCATAAAGGTAACATTATGAATATGAACCATAACTCACAAAGCATGCCCTTTGAAATAGTAATCTCAGGAAGAACGCGGAAAACATGTTACCAAATAAATTGAAAAGGAAAGAAAACAAAGATTGGCTATCTTTTTATAATATTTTGATATACGGGGATGACGTGCCATATGGTATAGTAAAGTGATCCATGAACGCATGGTACAATTAAATAAATTAATGAAAACAGCACAAAAGTTCTTTCTTTACATGGGGAACAAAATCTTGTTAAAAACAAGGGGAAAATCAGAGATAAACTAGGGGCGAGTAATAGTTATAAGATCGGGTCAATAGCGGGAATCCGAGTGAATCTCTCCGGGCAACGCCGGCGCGCATATACCTTACGTTACCGTGTAAGCATCATAACAAATGGCGAATTATCATTGCTTGAGCTGTGATTCAATACGCTGGATAATTTTAATTAATCATGCTAGTATTCAATCACTAAGACTATTTACTTCTCATATATGATCGTATTTCATTCCTGGGGGGAAAAGGGATATAAAATGCCATGGTGAGCAACAACTCTGTAGCAAGTATAATGCACTACCACGTTAGTGCATATATCACTGTTACGGGTTGATGGTCCAACATGGCGCGCGCCGCAGCCCGCGGCCTCAATTACTGAGCCATGACCGCCCGTCCATTAGTAGAGGTCAGTGGGAATAATAGCCGTCTATATATACATCCATTGTATACTAAATGAGCAGATACCTTCCCCATCCATTCTACCCCCCCCCCCCCATACTTTGTTCTGCTTGTATTAATTAGATACAGTGCACTATCGTGGCTCTTGCTAATATAGTAGTTTCGCCGCTGTGTGGCGATATTGCACATTATACCATGGAGCGATTTGTAGCAAGATTAGCCAATGCCCTGGTCAATGTGGTAAGATGAAAGAAACCCCTGCTCCACCATTGTTTACCCCGCCCCTATTCAATTCAATTGCACTGTGTACAAAATCCGCTGTGCAAACAAACACCGCGCCTGTATTAGCCATCGCCGAAGGCGTTAGATGACTCCGAGCCGTGTGCACGTTTGTAACGAATACCAGTGGAGTATACGCGCAGCGAAATAAACCTTACGACTATTACACTACGAATACATAACACCTGCGTTGTCAATTTTAGACTTACAGATCATATCGACCATTCGCGTGATAATAATAATTTATATTTATCCAAAACAGGACAGTTTTTCAACAGGTAAACTTTGAATTGTTTCGTAATATATATCTTGCTTTTTAAACTCCGTTTATATTCGTCAAACAAAGTTGCGGCAGTAAATCGTAGTCAATGCTCGGCTCCTTAACTTGAGCAACCGCATTGCTGACTTTCCCTTTTCTTCGATCTGGAGGACGACCACGGGGCGGAGCGACTCGGGAATACCTTATTGTCCTCCGCAAAACGTATATCCTTCGATCCGACGGTCGGGGAGTCGCCGAATTCTCGGGGTGAGGATATCTCGAGTGGGACACATTTGTGGGGTTGAAGCTACCCGTATTAATATAATAGATGTATTATGTTGTATTTGTAATGGATCCTTTATGACAACTAAGACAATTGATGCTGGTTATTCTCATGGTAGTCTATGGAGAAATATCGATAACCTTTTATGTACTGTAAGTGTACTATTTGAAAGAGCATACCACTTTAATGGCAGAATAAACTTCATTTGATCGAAATCGGTTCAGAAACGGCTGAAATATTAATAAATATATCCGACCGAAATAAATATGGGGCCCAGATGATTTGTTTATAAATTAAAAAAAATGCTTACATTTTTTCAAAAATAAAAAAGGTTTATAAATGGTTGTTGATGATCTATCTTTTGATAATAATTTAAACAAAACATCTCATGCATAATTTGGTATGAAAAAGGGTTTAAACAATGTTTTTCTTTAGAGAGCGCCCTCTTGTGTTTTAATGGCTCCTTTTGAATGATAACAGGCTTTATACTTAGTCGTTTGTAATTTTCTATACCTTTCGAGCATGGTAGAGTTATAAATATTAGTTTGTAATGTTATTGTGCAGGTTTGGTTACTAAGGCTCAGCTTACCCAAACTGTACTTCCACTTTAATTGGTATTTTTCGAAATGCCCCCGATATTTGTTTGTGAGATAATGAAAAACTGACTGTCAAATTCGAAAGAACATACAATTTTAATGACAGAATAAACTTTATTTGATCAAATCGGATTCAGAAACGGCTGAAATATCCATAAATATATTTGTATGTAATATGTTCTTCACGGCATTCACCGGGCGATATTTAGACTTTTTTAGAAAATTTTTAAAAATGCTCGAAGACTACTTTGATAAATCAGAATAGGTTTTTAAAAAGTCGTTGATGATTGAATCATTATTTAACAAACATCAAATGCACAATTGTGTATGAAAAAATGCTAAAACCAATTATTTTAAATAGCGCCTCTCTTGAGTTGTAACGGCTCTTTTGAATGATAACAGGGGTTTTACTTAGTCGTTTGTAATTGTGTATACTTTTCGAGCATGGTGAAGTTATAACTATTACTTTGTACCGTAATGGTGCTACCTTTGACTAACTCAACTATCCCTTTAAGTTGATACATTGTGTAGAATACCGGCCATGTTGTTTTATTGAACATGTCCTACCCCTTTATCTCTAAAGTATATTTTCTCAATGATATCAATTATTTGAAAGTCATAATTATGGTACTGTTGTATGCGCAGTGCGCTTGAGAAAATGATAGGATGTATTATTTTGTAGTTACACGTCTTTAGACACCGTGTGTATTCATATTCCAAAATTATAACCATGTGATAACGTCTAACTTGTAACGATTAGTATGCGGCTGTGGTATGTGCAGTGAAGCTACATATTGGGGGGTGGGGTCTATATAAGTGTTTTGTTTCAAAGTAAACATCACCCTTTCCATGTTTGAACAACTCTTGTTTGGAGGGTAGACGGGTCTGCAAACTAATAATACTCAATATTTGTATTGATTTGCTGCACAACCCCCTCATGCACCAAATTAATTGTTTAGCACAACGCTACGATACAAAGCAAAATTTCATCTTGTCTTGATAATATTTGGATTACTCCGGTTGTTTGAAGTTGAAGAGTTGAAAGGTTGAACATAACACACAATGCTGTACGACTTGTGTCTGTAATAATTATGGACTCCAAAATTTATATATTAAAAAAAAAATAAAAAAATGCTGCCGATGTACCACTGTACACACACACACACACACCTTTTTGTTGTTAACACACACACACACACACACACACACACACACACACACACACACACACACACACACACACACAATGTATCGATATTGAAGTGGGAAGCATGATACATAGTACGACGTGTTGACACCAAATAGTGTTCCAAGCGGGGCAATTATATGGGTGTATAAATACACTCATACACCGATATAAAGGCACTGGAGCATGCGTTTTGCCATCACAAACTATTTATTACTTGTTATGATCCCTTGAACCCACTGAAATCAACAATACATACAATAGTAATGACTTTGTATTACATACTATGGATCATCAATATACATTACCAGAGGCAGCAACGTTATTTTGAATATCTATCATAGAGGACAATATCATTATCATGATAATACATTGACTGCCTCAAAACTGTGAATCAGAGCTTGTCTGATCCGACTGCTAACTGTCTAGACACGGCTGACTTTTCTCTATCTGCTTAATTCTGCTTCCAACAAATAATATTACCTTCTGTTGTGATCTAATTCATATTATTTACATTGTTTTTGCCCCATTTGTTCATAAAAATCAATGAACAACTAAATAATCGTTCAGAAAGCTAATTTCAGTTAAGGGGTAGTTCAGTGAGGTATAGAGGGCACTTCGAGAAA
>JBAMJV010009473.1:0-17614 GCA_037951105.1 Echinarachnius parma
GGAGAAGGGTGAATGTAGGACGAGGGCGAGAAGCAGGATAAGGGTGAGAAGGAGGGGGAGGGTGAGAAGCAGGAGAAAGGTGGGAAGCAGGAGAAGGGTGAAATGTAGGACGAGGGCGAGAAGCAGGAGAAGGGTGAGAAGCAGGAGAAGGGCGAGAAGCAGGAGGAGGGCGAGAAGCAGAAGGATGAGAAGCAGGAAGAGGGCGACAAGCATGAGAAGCAGGAGGAGGGTGAAAAGCAGGAGAAGGGCGAGAAAGATGAGAAGCAGGAGGAGAGCGAGAAGCAGGAGAAGAGAGAGATGCAGGAGAAGAGCAAGAAGCAGGAGGAGGACGAGTAGCAGGAGGAGGGCGAGCAGCAGAAGAGTGAGAAGCAGGAGAAGGGTGGGAAGCAGGAGAAGGGTGAGAAGCAGGAGGAGGGTGAGAAGCAGGAGGAGGGCGAGAAGCAGGAGAAGAGTGAGAAGCAGGAGAATAGTGGGACACAGGAGAAGGGTTAAATGTATGACGAGGGCGAGAAGCAGGATAACGGTGAGGAGGGGGAGGGTGAGAAGCAGGAGAAAGGTGAAATGTAGGACGAGGTCGAAAAGCAGGGTAAGGGCGAGAAGCAGGGTAAGGGTGAGAAGGTGGGGTAGGGTGAGAAGCAGGAGGAGAGCGAGAAGCAGGAGAAGCAGGAGAAGGGTGAGAAGCAAGAGGAGAGAGAGTAACAGGATGAGATGCAGGAGAATTGTGAGAAGCAGGAGGAGGGTGAGAAGCAGGAGAAGGGTGGGAAGGAGGAGGATGGCGAGAAGCAGGAGAAGGGTGAGAAGCAGGAGAAGGGTGAAAAGCAGGAGAAGGGCGAGAAGCCGGAGGAGAGCGAGAAGCAGGAGGAGGGCAAGATCAGCAGGAGAAGGGCGAGAAGCAGGAGGAGGGCGAGAAGCAGGAGGAGGGCGAGAACCAGGAGGAAGGTGAGAAGCATGAGAAGCAGGAGTAGAGTGATAAGCATGAGGAAGAAGGCGAGAAGAAAATGACAATTGAATCTACCCCCCCCCCCCCCCCCCCCAACCATGCGATAATTATAGTTTGCGAAATGAGCGATCTCGCTCTATCGACCAGTACGGAAAAGTTAAAACAGTAAGGAACTGAAGTCTTGCTCCGAGATGTGGCATATACCCCGTGAAAGAAGACGTCTTCCTCTTTAATTTGATATATCTCACTAGCTGTAAATTTTGTCGAGCGGAGAAGAAAATCACAATTGAATCTACCCCCCCCCCACCCCCCCAACCATGCGATAATTATAGTTTGCGAAATGAGCGATCTCGCTCTATCGACCAGTACGGAAAAGTTAAAACAGTAAGGAACTGAAGTCTTGCTCCGAGATGTGGCATATACCCCGTGAAAGAGGACGTCTTCCTCTTTAATTTGATATATCTCACTAGCTGTAAATTTTGTCGAGCGAGAAGAAAATGACAATTGAATCTACCCCCCCCCCCCCCCCAACCATGCGATAATTATAGTTTGCGAAATGAGCGATTTCGCTCTATCGACCAGTACGGAAAAGTTAAAACAGTAAGGAACTGAAGTCTTGCTCCGAGATGTGGCATATACCCCGTGAAAGAGTACGTCTTCCTCTTTAATTTGATATATCTCACTAGCTGTAAATTTTGTCGAGCGAGAAGAAAATGACAATTGAATCTACCAACCATGCGATAATTATAGTTTGCGAAATGAGCGATTCGCTCTATCGACCAGTACGGAAAAGTTAAAACAGTAAGGAACTGAAGTCTTGCTCCGAGATGTGCATAATACCCCGTGAAAGAGGACGTCTTCCTCTTTAATTTGATATATCTCACTAGCTGTAAATTTTGTCGAGCGAGAAGAAAATGACAATTGAATCACCCCCCCCCCCCCCCCCCCCAACCATGCGATAATTATAGTTTGCGAAATGAGCGATTTCGCTCTATCGACCAGTACGAAAAGTTAAACAGTAAGGAATTGAAGTCTTGCTCCGAGATGTGGCATATACCACGTGAAAGGGGACGTCTTCCTCTTTAATTTGATATATCTCACTAGCTGTAAATTTTGAGCGGAGAAGAAAATCACAATTGAATCTACCCCCCCCCCCCCCCACCCCCCAACCATGCGATAATTATAGTTTGCGAAATGAGCGATCTCGCTCTATCGACCAGTACGGAAAAGTTAAAACAGTAAGGAACTGAAGTCTTGCTCCGAGATGTGGCATATACCCCGTGAAAGAGGACGTCTTCCTCTTTAATTTGATATATCTCACTAGCTGTAAATTTTGTCGAGCGAGA
This sequence comes from Echinarachnius parma, assembly GCA_037951105.1. Lineage (NCBI taxonomy): Eukaryota > Metazoa > Echinodermata > Echinoidea > Clypeasteroida > Echinarachniidae > Echinarachnius > Echinarachnius parma. The sequence continues at coordinate 2,287 of JBAMJV010009473.1, forward strand.
AGAAAATGACAATTGAATCTACCCCCCCCCCCCTCCCCCCCCCAACCATCAAGTAAATTAGACCTTTGATATTAAAGGAGGGGGGTAATCCCGGCTTTGATTCAGGTTTATAGCTTTAAATATGTGCCTTTATTGATATACCACACTCTTTTTTTCAAAGAAATCCTTAAGTTGAGAAAAAAAGATAAATTTCATGCAACTTTTTTGCTTTATTACGCATCGGCGTTCCATGCTCCTAAAAAAAGTCATTTATAGCAGAGCGGGAATGTGCGCACGTGTCACCCGATTCATGACATCACATGCAGACCGCAACGCGGAGGAATGTGCATTGTTTACATGCAGAGCCTATGACTTGCTTGTAAAACAAACTCGTTTTTGCTTGTAAATTGAGGTTTTACTGAAAATGCTTAAGAATTGCTAAGAAATGAATTGTAGCAGGATGCAGCTACACATCTGAGTGTATATCGTCCATGATATAAACCTGAACAAATGTTTGCAAATATTGAAACAAATAATATCTCTGTGTCAACGTGAGTATTGCACTCAGCGTGTACGTCTATGACCGAGCTAAACTTCGATTGCCTGCAGGTGACGTCACAAAGATGACGTCATTTTTTGTTCGCCCGGGACTCAGTTTTTTACGGGGTTTCCGAAAGTGAATTTACAAGTTGATTTTTTTATTTTACCGAGTTTTCCCACGAGGAAAATGTGTTTGTATTAGTAATCTTCATGAAAATCTACCTTAGATACAGTAAAACCCAATTTTGAGGCAGTTTTCTTGTCACCATACCTTTAACGTTATTTTGTATCAGAAACAATATTGCGTAATCTTACCTCCGCCTGTCCAGCATGCATTGCGAGGCTCTTCTTTGTATTCCTTGTATTATTATAATAAATCGAACCTCTGAGTACTTTGCTTTTTGTCTTTTCGAAGCCACCCTACTTTACGATCGTAACGTAACATGTTCGCTAGGTTAAACCTCCCCTTTGTCTAACACAAATTCATGGTCCAGTGCACATGAGCGTATGCACGCCGAATTTACGGACAATGCTTCGCTATTGGTTATTCAAGGACACCATAGATTTCCGTTTTGTGTACAAGTCTATGGAAGCGGACTCGTCACGGTCTAGTACACCGGAATTGGTCGCTGGTAGTGGTCGCCAAAAGTAGCCCGATGCGATCGATCGATTCGCGTAAATGGCCCCTCCCCAATATGGCCCCTAACCGTCTGAGCTCGAAGGGGGCGGGGTGGGGTGCAGATGCAAGGTTGGGGTACATCCACTGGCGTACTGGTGGGGGGTCATGGGGGGGCGCTTGACCCCCCAAATAAATTCAAATCATGGCTTTTATCTAATTCGATAAAAGTGATCGAAAGAAAAGAGTATTTCTTTAGACAAGAAAACTCAGATCTTACTTCATGTCAAGTCAAATTTCCTTCCCAAGTACGCACCAGATTGCATAATTTCAATTAAAACATTGCAAAATCACCTTTACCGTGCACCCACCTACCATCACACCCTCCCATCACCCTTCCCCCTCTCGGTTATCGTTTCGCTCCCTCGGGAATCGGTCTTGTATACGTCTGGAATACAATGTTCATGTTTTGTCATAAAATAATGCTTTTGATGCACTGTTTGAACTGAATATGTCACTTTGCGAATATTATTTTGGGGGTGCATTTTTGTTTTTCTTCACGAATCAATCATAACCTCTTCTGGTTAAGAATCATGATGATGATGACGCACTAACGCACCCCGGGGGCGGGGGGGGGGGGGGGTACTCACGTATATTGGGTATACGGGGATGTGCCGCTGGGAAGGGTGACAAGAAAGATCCTTAGACATGGGTCCCATTTTCATTTTAAAAATCCTTAGACATGGGTCCCTTTTTTCATTTATTCCTTTCCCCTCTTTTCTCCCTCATTGTTCCGGGATTTTGGGATTTGCCGATGTGAAATTGCTAAAATTTTCAAGCTCGCTCCGCTCGCTCGCATACATGATATTTCACAACCTCGGGTGTTATATAACGCCATATCATAAGTAATAAAACGAATATACCTATACAATATTGAAACAAACGACAATTTTCCGATGTGAAATTGCTAAAATTTTCAAGCTCGCTCCGCTCGCTCGCATACATGATATTTCACAACCTCGGGTGTTATATAACGCCATATCATAAGTAATAAAACGAATATACCCATACAATATTGAAACAAATGACAATTTTCCGCTGTGAAATTGTTAAAATTTTCAAGCTCGCTCCGCTCGCTCGCATACATGATATTTCACAACCTCGGGTGTTTATGTTACCCTTCATAACGCCATATTGTAAAAACGAAGATACCTATACAATAATATTGGAACAAAAAATGTTTCGATGTGAAATTGCAAAAAATGTCAAGCTCGCTGCGCTCGCTCGCATAAATGATATTTCACAACCTCGAGTGTTTATATATTACCCTTCATAACGCCATATCATAAGTAATAAAAACGAATATACCCATACAATAATATTGAAACAAATGGCAATTTTTTCGCTGTGAAATTGCTAAAATTATTAAGCTCGCTCGCATTATTAATATTTATGCAAATTACCGCATCATAATTGAAGACTATTCACTGTTTTCAATCATTTGAAAAATTGAGAATTTTACCTCCGATATGCACCAGATAACTCCATTCTAGTGTAAAAATTGCCCTCCCCCCACTCGGTCGCTTCGCACCCTCAATTTTTTACACTTTCGCCCTCCCTAGGAAAATACCCTGGCGCCGCCCCTGTAGTATGGTACAGTTCACTAATAATACAAAAATGTATCCAAAAAATGCAAAATTATTGGCCATTGTATTATATTACAGCTAAAAAATGTAATATTTAAAGTTCGAAATCCTCAGACATGGGTCCATTTTTCACAAAAAATCCTTAGACATGGGTCCATTAAAAAAAAAAAATCCATACACATGAGTACCTATTTACAGCAAAAGGACCCTTGGATGTGGGTAAGGGTTGGGATGTCTCAACCGCACAACCCCGTCCGACTATAATCTGAGTACCCCCCCCCCCCACCCCCCCCCCCACCCCCGGACAACACACATTATACTAAATGTCGTCAAGTCAGAATTTCCTTTCCAGGTACATGTATGGACCATATTGCACAGTTTCAATTCCAAAAATGCAAAAGCTCCCTACCGTGAGAGGGGGGACACCCCCCTCCCACCCCCACCCCCGCTCAGTCGCTTCGCTCCTTCGCAATGGCGGATCTACGGGGGGGGGGGGTGTTAGGGGGTTTAAACCCCTCCTCTTGGGCTGCCAAGTTAAATTTGTGATGTGGAAAACATCACTTACGGGGGTTCAAAATAGCAAAAAAATCGCCGCTTCGCGCCTCGTGGACGATGCTCCGCATCGTCATTGGGTCAACCCAACCGGATTTGGTTCTGCCCCCCCCAAACGTTTTTGCTCATTACGCCACTGGGTACATCATTACCCCTGCAACCTGCGAGCATGACTTTTAGAACATTATTCAGTTCCACACATGGTAGTTAGATGCATAGAGTAACTATAATTGTTGTGGGTAGGTGAGCTCGGAGGGGTAGGTGAACTCGGAGGGGTCGGGGTGGGGTAAAGGCCCGGTAGGACAGGTGGAGGGTTGGGGTACATCATATTACCCCTGCGAGCATGCGTTAGAACATTGAAGAATTCAGCTCCCTAGTTAGATGCACTAACTGGATAGGGGGGCTAAGCCTGTGTCCGACGGGGTCCGACCTTAGGGGTGCTGAGCAACCCCTGATTTCGGAGGTCACTTGTTTAGTCTTGGTAGCTAGGCGTTGACTTTGGTGTAGTTTTTGTAATTTGCGAGGGAGGGACATAGAGCTGTATCTAGAGGAGCTTTCGTATCTGTCCATGTCCAAGGCCTATGATTTAGTTGTGCAAGTGGGTGGGGATGTCCGGCCGTTCGAGGTAGGCTATACGATTTGGTTGTTGGTTGTTTGGTTATTTTGGTTGGGGATCCGTGTCAAGGCCTTTGGATTAGTTGTCTGATTACATTTTCTCCTTTTGCTGTGGCCTGTGGGGTGGGGGGGGGGGGGGGGGGTGCGCCGTCGTCAGCTAGTGGCCCCTCAAAAATGCGTTTGCTTATTGTAACACCCCTCGGGCTCCCACGGGCAACCTGATCAGAGTCATGAGCTAGCCGTATTATATTACACCACAAAACGACCGTTATGTCGCTGTGGTAGTTTCTCTTTTATCAGCTAAAATAGTCAAATTTTGTTTAAATTATGAGATTTAGGATGTTGGTATTTCCGGAATAAGCATATCTTAATCTACCTCCTGTGAAGTTTTGAGCATCAGAAATCATGTTTAAATACTATTTTTCATCTCATAAATGTGATATTATTACAGCGTTTGAATTGACACTGATCTTTTAAGCGGCCCGTTTCTCCCTTGTTTCAAAAATGCTTCAGCCATATTCCAAATCTTTGGCGTTCATTTTGAAAGGGTTTGCTTAGTCCAAATATTTTAAAAGGTAATGACTTATTTTTTAATGTTAAAGGAAAATCAGCACAATCAGTTTTCCCGACTTATTGGTCGTTTTGTGGTGTAAGGTCACAGACCGAACTGAAATCAGTCTTTCCTCTTCCGTTTATTCTTAACTCAGGCATCACCACTATAATATGCGGGTTGGATAGTATACGCGCCTCATAATATTAAAGGTACTTCAGATTCGTCAAATCAGATGCGCGGCGCCATCTTAAGTACACGTTGCGCACGGTGGCGTGATGCCACGTTAGCTAAGTGTCATGCGGTGGCGCGCTAACTGGCCCCAGTTCAAAATGGCAACCCGCTATGTAGGCATCCCCACGCTTGATGCCCTTTAAAGGGCATCCATAACGAGTTGGTTTTTGCTGACTAGCCGTATTACGGCTCTGATTCTGATCCTGCATGATCCTGATCGGCCAATTCCGCCCTCTTCGCCCAATCTAGCTAGTAAATGCTATACAGCTTGCTCGTATACAATTTTAATTTTGTATGGATTTGTTCCTTGTATTACTTTCATTGTTCGATGTTGGTATTTGTTTTGGTTCGTTCAACATGCAATCCTTGTTTGTATTATATGATCTTTGTTCGGTTAATTGCTTTAACCTTGGCATTGCCTCAGGCAAATCTGCAAACACTAAACAATATATCCACGCACTTGTATAGGCACACGCGGAGGGGGGCTAGGATGCTAGGAGGCTCCATCATTCCTCCCCGAGGGGTATTTCACAAAGTTTCTAATTTGGACCTAATCATTATGGAAAGCTTTTTGTAGCCTTGGAATAAACATAATCAAAAACAAAAATACACAAGTAGTATTTGAGACTTCCAACAAAAATGTATACAAACATTAATAACTGAGCTTTATCAAAATGTTTGCATTTTAAACAGAACTGTTCCAACAATAAAAAACTAAAAAAACTAACGGCTTTCCATAATTGTTAGGTCCAACTTAGAGTTAAGTATACAATTAAGAATTCTCTGTGAACCCCTCCCTCCCCCCCCCCCCCCCCCCACCCCCCGATAATATTTGTGCTAAAGTATCCCAGCATATTCGGGCAACGATCATGTATAGATCGCCTATAATTATGATGAGGCGCGGTGTCATCTCATGTGGTCAAAATCACTGTCTTTTGGAAGCATATTATTCAGTTTTCTTCTATATACAATGTGTCATGTATACCGTGATGTACGTAATGGTTGAAAATTCAATTTTCTCAACCCCAAACTTGACTAATAATTTATAAACGTAATCATATTACCGAATCATAACGCCAATTATATAGCATCTGAATTCCGATTTTGTTAGCATGGTTAGTAGACGGAATGCGCGGGATGTAGATGAGCAAGTGACAAGTTACCAAAACCTGCACCATTACATTACAAACTAATAGCTATAACTCCACCATGGTCAAAAGGAATTAAAAAAAAAATACAAACGACTAAGTAAAAAGCATGTTATCATTCAAAAAGAGCTGTTTAAATGAAAGAGGGCGCTTTCAAAAAACGAATTTGTTTAAACCATTTTAAATAAAATATTGTGCATGTGATGTTTTGTTGAAATAGTGATTAGATAGAGAGATAATCAACAACAATCTAAAAACCTCTTTTCAAAATTTTTGAAAAGAGGAAGCATTTTAAAAACGAATTTTAACGGCTGGTTCAAAATTATTGAATACTTGTGGGGCCCCACATTTATTACAAATGGTTATGTTTATATGGATATTTCAGCCGTTTCTGAACCGATTTTGATCAAATAAAGTTTATTCTGCCATTAAAATTGTATGATCTTTCAAATTTGACACTCAGTTTTTCATTATCTCACAAAAAAATTATTTTGTGTAGCGCCCTCTCTACTAAAACTCAACTATCCCTTTAATATTCACGGGTTATTTTGAGAAACATAATATTACTTTAAAAAATAAAGGTTCCAATTTGCACCAAGGGAACGCTGCTACAATGTTTCACCCTGAAATAGGGTTTGCAACATGGGTGCACAGACCCCGTTTTGGGGGAGCAGAATTGCACCCTTAAAGGTGCTGCTATTGTAGTAGCTTTAGGATTCAAACTTGTGCCTTTATTTCTAATACCGTAGTGTGTACATAATTTCTTGTTGCAAACTTAGCACTATCATCTAAAATAGACGTAGAATGGAACTAAGTATAGAAAAGAGTGGTTTTTATCAATATGGGCCCTGAATTAAACATGGTGCAGCTCATTATGCGCCAATAAGATAGTCGAGAGCTGACAGCACTGTGCCTTTAATTCATTATGAGTGCTTTGAGGATCGCCATTCTCACGTGATTGTCGGGTGATGAAATTTTCTGATAAAAGAAGGCCAATAAAAAATCCCTCAATATTGACATCCACATTTAACATGATTTTTTGTTTAATTCAAACACATAAGTTTGTATTTCTCAGTGCCATGATCAGTGCAATGGATGTGCAAATATCACAGGTGGTTCAGTATAAATAAACATCTTTACGGAGGTGCATAAGTGATAATATACCGGTAGGTTTTCCCGGCCAATTTCATACTTTTCTCGATCAAATTGACAATCGGATCATTCAATTTCACCCAAAATTAGCTTGCTCCGAGATTGGGCCCGTACAGCGCCCGTTCGCAACTCTCCGCCGGGCTGGGTATTGGTCGCCAAGACTGGCATGTCGTGCACACGTGCACTTGCATAGCTTGTGAATGAATTGAATCTCTTGTAAAAGCTTTTTTTTTCTTTCAAACATTTGATTGCTCAAATAGTCATTTTCAAAGCAGTTTTTTGTCAAGATATGTTATGATATCACATGGTAGGTGATGAACGCATATTTTTAATGTGTGTGCGTTGGGCGTTTCCCATTACTGTTATTACACAAGAATAGACTGTCAGACCTCATAATTCCATGGTATTACGATGACCATGTTGGTGTGACTTTTGATCATCCCATGTACGCCCCCGTTTCACATCCATTATACGCCCCACGCTTTTGATGTAGGATGGAGTACTGGTAATCCAAAAAAAAATTGAAGTTTTTTTTTTTTTTAGCTATAGCATATCTTTATGGTCTTCTCAACATGAATCCAGCATGAAAAGCCCTGAGAAATAACTATAAATGCATTCAAACATCATATTTGCATATCGTTAGTGTACACATGCAATGGATAATGGTTATCTTTACATGCATTTTCTGTAAAAAGTCATTTTTTCACACATTTTTCCTAAAAACTTCACTATTTATCATTCAATTGGGCTAAAAATTGGACAGGATGTTGGGTTCATACCATTGCACAATATGATGATGGCTTTTTTTTGATAGCCCTATCACATTCCAAAATATTTCGAAAAATTCAAGTTTTTAAAATGAAAATCTGGTAATTTGCATAATTAATTAATTATTCAAATATTATGCATATTTTCAAAATTCCTTTCATCATATCATAGAGATATAGTTGGATAACATACCAGCCAAATTTGGCTTCAATCCAGTAATAAACATGAGAGGAGATAGAGTTTGAATAATTTTCTTTGTTTTTCTTTATTTTTTTATTTTCACTAATTTATGCAAATTTATTCAAAAATGAAAAGCGTTTGGTGGATAAAATTTGGACGAAATTAAAGTATATATATATTAAAAACACAAAAAACAAAACAAAAATGGCTTCAATAGTCTTTGTACTTCCTTCAGAGTCAAATTTATAAAGAATGCGCTATTTTAGCACATACTTACCAGTACTCCATCCTTATGTGTTTCACTACTTTTTTGTTTTGTTTACCCAACCTGCGCAACTGTAAATATTTGGATTTTCAGCAGTAATCTTTCTTTATGTTGGTTTGTTGTAGACTCTACATTGGATATATTCATTATCAAATATCTATAATGTGTGTGTATATAAATGTATGTGTGCATTATTCGAACAGTGATGTATATACACCGTTTACCGACCGCTCTTTATATTTCTTTATAATTTCGGATATTTATACCCTAATGCTTTTAACTGTTTTTGATGAATTATTGGGGGGCACGCTCCCCCTCCCCACGTAGCTACGCCACTGTATTTAAAGGTGCAGCGGTCGATTATGTATAGGTGTAACTGCTGGTATGGGTGAACAAATTCAAAAAAGTATTGTAGTTCCCTTTATACCGTTATACAATTAACTACAATGAGCGACCATGCGTGCGACCGACATGCATTCAAAACGGAATTTATATAAAAAACGAAACCAAACGACGGATACAAAAGTATAATAATTATAAACAGATGAATGACCATGAAAGACTTAAATAATTCCGATTTCCACAAAAGGGATGAAAACCAATGTTGTCGGCACAACGCCCAGCATGGGGCTTGCTATAAACAGCAGAGTATAAAATCGACGACGGGAGCCCGGTTCGATGTCTATGTGCTGACATTCTCTTTACATTATTTTGCCGCTTTTTTTCGATTACCAACTAAATATTAGTATTTTAGTTCTGGCCTAGGTTATAGTTAGGTTATAGTGTCGACCAACCAGATATAATAGAACACCATAAATGAACTTCCGTAAACCGATTCTTGAGTTTCAACGACGACCCGCTGTTGAACAGGAGTTTCAGTCCCTTTAATTTGCAACGTCAATGGTAACGAATTCGACAATGACAACTATCGTCGACATCGAACTTTCGACGATTTGGAAAACGCAATGACAGGGCAATAATTTTTTTTATCATACATTGAGCCGATGTTGAACAAGAAGTCGAATCCCTCATCCATGACGACTAATGATAATTAAGAGTAAATATCAATTGACTTCATGATGTTAAATCCTACAAGGACCATTGATCATAGGCTTAGGTCCAGGTCATTCTCCTCTCCGGCGACGGACCATGTCGACATCGATCATGATTACGACACTAGCCAGCGTCTAATGACGCAGCAGAGCCTTCAGAGTTCAATGATATCAAGCATGACGTCAGAATCTGAATCCACCCTCCAAGATCAACAGCGTCATCATCTTCATCCTGGTCAAAGAGATAGACCGCGTTCGAGATCGGTCACTCCAATTCCCTTCATCCATACGGTCAGCTGTTACGCATCCGACGACGATGATGAGGAGCTAGTAGATGATAGAGACAATAGTATGGAGCGAGGCGATCATCACCACGTTGCCACGTACGAAGCCGTCGTTATTGACGATTACCGCCACGAACACCACCACGGCGGCGGAATATCTCGGAGCATTGCGAGGCGATCACGGAGCTTCTCTCTCTTTAGCACGGCGAAATCCGACAAGGAGTTAGACGACGCGAGCCATCGTCAAAGTCAGAATCGCCGTCTGAGTAATTTCAATCTGGGAACCTTTGTCAAATCCGTGAGCTCCTTGAAAATGTTCGGGAAAGCGGCGAGCGCGCGAGGAGATGGACATAAAGAAGGAGATAAGGCAGATGACATCGGAGAGTTGGTTTTGATGGCAAGCAGTAATGATGAAGATGACACTAAAGGGAACGATGCGGTAAGTGCGACGATAATTGAATAATCCTTGTTTTTAAAAATAATGTTTAACATAATAAATTTGAACATGAGTATTGCATGTGGTTAAAGGGGACCACCAGGCAAAGGACAACACATTATTATATGTTTTGGTACCGTTTTGTGATATCAAATAGATACCCAACATTTTGCAAAGGGTTGTGTAATTCATAAACAAAGCAATTAATTTCCACCACTTACGGAAGCACTGCTATTTCCTGATTCCATACGGGCCAAGCATTTGCGAGTGCGCCAATGCTTTCACGCGTACGTGAATAGATTCCCGGATGATTCATTCGCTCTGCACAGTGCGCTCTGGCTCTGCACGCATATAGTCTACGCAATTCAGACCGCATGAACGCATGGTTGAGAATGGTGATGCGTTTTCCAATTTTATATTTTTTTCTGAAAACATATTTTTGTGAACTTGTTGAAGGAATGGAATACTAAAGATGGTACCTTTCTATAATAATTCTATAATAAGAATATTATTTTTGGGTGGTGGTACCCTTTAAATATCCCTAGCATTGTCTGATGTATTTTGCTTGGGGAAAATGCATACATGGAACGCACTAAGTATAACCCTCTTACATAAACTCTTTCCGTATTTTTCTAGTATATTATGTTTTTATTTTTAACACACAATGTATACGTACATGTTGTGATTTGTTTACATCAGTCTATTATAAATGCTTACATACATATTCTACCGTTTTTGTCATTGACGTGGTGTCACAAACTTGACCCACCGGCCAGCGATCCAAACAATTAATGCGATTTCCTATTGCCTCTTCTCTGATTATTACAGCGCCCACAAGTTGTTCATTTATATGAAAAATCAACGTCATGAACTGGGGTGGATAATTGTGGGGTCAGATGAGAGCAAATAATTCATCATGCCGGGCAAAGTGCATGCGAACAATATCAAATTATTACCATTCTTTGCTAATAAGTATAGCCATTGGCAAAATAACAACCACTTTTCAATAGATATAATTATAATGAAATTATAATCGAACAGAGGTTGGTGGTTAGTGATTCAAAGAAGTATGGTCACAATAATGATTCAAAAAGATGAAAACACTGATAACGACCACCATAAGAACAACCCTAGGATAGAAACAGTGGCCTATATAGATTGGAATTTTCCATTGGGGTTGGGTGGAGGGCTGGAGGCATCCGGGGACCTTATACGTTGTTGTATTAAAGGTGACATAGTATTGCGAGGGGCGTATAATATTAAAGAGTATTATTTTGTTGTGCAAGTGCATAAAGGCCCAGTCCCATACTGGCGATTTTCACGGCGACTCGCAACGACTCGCAACGACTCGCAACGATTTACTAGAACGAATCGATGATTTAGCCACGATTTTGGGCATGGGCGTAGCGACTTACGTAATACCTATTCATCAGGGGGGATGAAAGAATAGAATCATCCGCCAAGTTGAACGGGTATCAATGCAGGGACGGATCTAGCTTTTTGCTAAGGGGGGGGGGGGGGGGGGGGGGGGGGGGTTGCGGAGCATCGTCGTTTTTTTTGCTATTTTGAACCCCCGTAAGTGATGTCTTTTTGCTAAGGGGGGGTTTGACCCAATGACGATGCGGAGCATCGTCCACGAGCCGCGAAGCGGCGATTTTTTTTTGCTATTTTGAAGTTAGTGATGTTTTCCACATCACATTTTCACTTGGCAGCCCAAGGGGGGGGGGGGGGTTTAAACCCCCTAACCCCCCCCCCCCCCGTAGATCCGCCACTGCAATGACAGATCTACGCCCATGGTTTTGGGGAAGAACCGATACGATGTTGGTGGGGGCACCTGGGCACAGTTATTTATTCATTTATTTATTTTTATTTTTATTTTATTTCTATTTATTTATTTGTTTTTATTTACTATTATTATTATTTATTATTATTATTATTTTTATTTATTTTATTTTTTTGGCGGGGGGGGGGGGGGGCACCTGTAGAGCTCTACGCCCATGAGCGCACGGAGGCACGTGCCGCCAATATAAGGTGTCCGCCTCCGCCGAATCATTTGCGTGCCCCCCCCCCCCCCCCCCCCCCCCCCCCCCATTAGCCCACGCTGAGTACAGTATCTTTCGTTATTCTTTGAGTAGATATCCATATATAAACAATGCAAAATCAGCCTTTCCTGATGTTGATTCGCAGTTGCAAATTAGCGAGTACAAAATAATCCATAGGCGTATAACATAATTACTCACAATATTGTTCTCCCTTTGACCAGTATAAAATATAATTTGATTCGTTGACCGTGCATTGTACCTAACTTTATCTAAATGATTTTCGACATACTAAAAGTAGAGAGTATATTATTACTGGTTAGTAAAACAAGGAGTGATACATTGGGAGCACGTGCCTCCTGCACCCCCTCCAAATCTATACGCTCCTGGGCGTAGAGCTCGACGGGTGCCCCCCCCCCCCCCCCCCAAAAAAAAAAAAGGGTTAAAGCGTCCCCCATGCACAGCAAATATTAACTCTTACTATGTCCCCTGTAAAGAGTTGAGTGTTGGTATTTCCCGAAGTGCCCCCGATATTTTTGTGTGAGATAATGAAAAACTGACTGTCAAATTTGAAAGAACATACAATTTTAAAGACAGAATTAAACTTTATTTGATCAAAATCGGTTCACAAACGGCTGAAATATCCATAAGTATATTTTTATTCAAAAGATTCTTCACCGGCAAACACCGGGGATATTTAGACTTTTTAGACTTTTTTTTAAAAATGCTTGGGAAAAAATCTGAATAGGTTTTTAAAAAGTCGTTGATGGTATCTCTATTGAATCATTAGTTTAACAAAACATTAAATGCACAATTTTGTATGAAAAATTGCTAAAACCAGTGATTTTTAAAAATAGCTCTTGAGTTGTATACGGCTCTTTTTGTAATGATAACAGGGGTTTTACTTAGTCGTTTATAATTGTGTTTACTTTCGAGCATGGTGAAATTATAACTATTACTTTGTACCGTACTGGTGCAGGTTTTGGTTACTAAAGTTAAGTTTGACCAATACTCAACTATCCCTTTAAATGCACAATATTTCATTTAAAATGGTTGAAACCGACGAGGGTTTAGAAAGCGACCTCTTGAGTTTTAACGGCTATTTTCGAATGATAACAGGCTTTTTTACTTCGTCATTATAGTAATGTTGCATTCCTTTCGAGCATGGTGGAGTTATAACAGTCAGTTTGTAATGTAATGGTGCAGGTTTTCGTTACTAAAATTCAGTTTGACCAAAACTGTACTCTCTTTAAACTCAACTATCCCTTTAAATATGGAAATTGGTCTCATTAATAAAAACGAAGCAAGAACAATTAAATGAAAGTGATAAATAAAGAGCTTTATATCCTACATGAATGAAATCCTGTTCAGTGATTGGTCTACATAGCGTCATGTGACCAAACATAGTAATGCCCATGGAGAAAAATGTGCTATGCGTGACGTCATTCATGGAATAGTAAATGCTATTCCATGAATGACGTCATAGACGCCGGGTGATCATATTGAGCCCAAAGAGATGCGTGTTATAAAACTTCCCTGCGAGCAGAGGTCTTGATTTAGTTTGCGAAAGATGCTCGACGAGATTTCCCAAAGAGTTATTTTAAAAGAAACACAGACTATTTTCACCCGTGAATATCAATAAATTCCAAAGAATATTCTAGAGATGCATTTCATGTATAACGTAGCGGTATTCGAATTTAAAACTTCCGACAATGGTGCACATTGTGCATCGTTGTCCTTCTGTGGTCGTGACACTAGTTCGTCATCAGCCGCGGTGTGCACTGCATGCACTAGCTGTATACAATTACACGTGTGTATGTAAAGCGGGTTAATTATTCACTTTGATGCGCGCGTTTTGCATTTGGGTGCGCATTGCGCGTAACCATGAATGGAAAGATAGCGCAATACGCGCTCTGCGCTAGGACTATTGCGTAAAGGGGGTCAGTGTCACAAACAGAACATAGTCAGTGCAGTGATGGTTCCATGATCAATGTTTTGTTTTTCTTTATATTTTTCTTTAATTTAATTGAAATCATTTATTTTTGCGATGATAATGTTTATGCGAAGGATATAAAACAAATATATCATGCACTATTTCGAGCCACTAGTGAAATTATGGATTCCGAGGTGACAGGAAAAGCACTATGTTCTGAGGGTCGTAGACCCGAAGAACATAGTGCTTTTCCTGTCACCGAGGAATCCATAATTTCAACTAGATGCTCTCAGTGCATGGTATATATTATGAGTTTAATATGATTTCGCTGAATGTATACTGATTATCTGAACCGAATCACGGCACCCCTCCACTCTCCTCCTCGACCATGATGGGAACGATAATCAAGGGTGCTAAGCCTGAGGTCAAAGCCATTGGAGAGGGGGGGGGGGGGGGGGGTGGTGGTGAGGTGGTCCTTGTCCAAGGCATATATAGTTTACATTTGTAAGGGGGGCTCCATCCATATCAAAGGCATTTGGCTAAGTTATTCAAGGGTGGAGCAAGAGGAGGGGGGGGGGGGTTCCATGAGAGAGTCCAGCACCCCCTAAACAAACTAAGTTGGTTGGGGTGCTGCATTGCCCCAGCACCCGGGCCTAGCTCCCGTGGGTTCCAGCGGCTCCTCTTCCACCCCCCCCCCCCCCCCCCCACACACACACACACACCGTACACGTACACACATCGATCGGTGCGTACACATTAAATACAAATTAAACAAAACAACATGTGTAGATTGGACATCATACTTCTGTAATTTCCCATAAAACTATTTTGTACAAGATTCGTGATTTGTATAGTTTATCCATAATAAACCTTTTAACAATATTTTTGATAACCGAGTTTTAAAACAATTAATAATGAGAATTCTATAATATCGAATAACAATGAATTTCAGTCACTATAACAATTTATACAATTCAATAAGACCTTGATAGCAGGCTACGTAAAACAGCTGATTGTTATTTTGCATGCGTGCTGGCCGCCGCAGCGAGACCTCGGTTCAATTTGCGCCTTGGCTGCCCCGATGGATCGAATGCTCGCACCTGCATAAAACTAAAAATATTGTTGTAATACTCGTAATACTACTGGCGCCAGTACAGTAAGAGTTCATTGTGGCTTAAACGTATCAGAGAAAACAGCTTGGCTAATTGACCATGATGATTTTGACGGATTGGGATTTCATTTTGAATACGGATTCGGATTTTGGTAAAGTTCAGATGAATTGGCACAAGCATATCCCTCCATTTCAGTTCATTGACCATACGGATCTCAACAATAGAAA